>OMLF01018139.1:2987-38753 GCA_900302615.1 Holocentrus rufus
TGTTATGTAGTTCATATTTAGCATGAGTTTCAGATATGTTGCCAGATGAAGTTATATGGAGCACAGTTTGCTGTGTTTCACAGTGTAGTATTTAGTTAATTAGATTCGTTAACTTGAGTGCTACGCTGTACTTTTTGTATTTTTTGAGTATAATGAACAGTATATTAGCGCTTCGAGACTAAGGGATCATGTAAAATATCAAAAAGTTATAGTCATCCATTTGGTATCCATTATTTTAACAACTCACACAACTGCCGGGAGTTCTAGTACCTGTCTGTCTAAAAGTACAACAACATGTCCTTGCAACATACCCACACACACACACACACACACACACATAGAGACACACACAAACACACACACACACACACACACACACACACACACGCACACACAATGAGAGCATCGCACTGAATAGACAGGACACCAATCACATTAATTGGCTCCTTGGGGGAATATAAAACCCAAGGAGTAGGTCTGCAAAGTCCAAGAAATTCAAAGTCCATATAAGGAAATGCATTGCAAATTGAGCACTGTCAGTCTAGAATGAACACCATTTTATATGCAGCATATTTATTATACTGCGTCTCCGTGAGTTGTACATCTCATGTAAAAGTAAAATCATATTAAATTTCAATGTAATTACAAATGTTAGTAGAGTGAGATGATGCAGCTGATTAGACCTCTGATTGGTAATGTAGCATGATTAGGCAGTTTGCACTTTCCTACAAGGCTACCAAGTTTAATCCAGCAACCATTAAGGATGACAGATGCTCCTTGCATAGGCAGTTTCTTTCACGTTTAACAAATTTTGTTGCAATAGCACCTCCAGACAAATGAGAATGCCTTTCATCAAACGGTACAAAAAAACCTTAAAGGTAAGGAGGTGCCAAAAGTCTCATCACGATGATCAATACATCATTCTCTTTCCAGCGAATGTTAAGTACCCACACTCCTACATCTGTGCGGTGGTACTTGAAGAGCACTGAGAAACTTTGTCTTTTCAGACACTGCTGCATCTACAAACATCTACTGCAAACATCAAAGGTTATATGCGCTGTTTTCTTGTTCTTCAGCACAGCCAGCACACAGCAGCAAGAGTCCTTTACACTTTGCTCCATTGTACATCTATTCTGCACAGCATGTAGCTGATGGCACTCAAGCTATAAAACGCCTCTGCCTGTGCACCGTAAAATGTTTAATACCTCTAAATATTATGAACTGTTTTAAAGATAAAAGAAAAAAGACATCGTGCCACTCAATGGCAACTCAAAACAAAGCTGTTTAATGTCTCTACCATTGGCATGCTCAGTGAGGGAGCCGAGGATGGCATTGTGCACTTGTTTATGCTTGGTGCACCCAATTGCCCCTCTCCGACTGAACAAACATTTCTGAAGGGAAGCACAATCATCTGAAGTGAAAGCCAAGAGGACGAGGAGCAATCAAATGATCAGTCCAAGGGACACATCTATACTTTAATTTTGTCTGAAGGTCATTCCTCACTCTTGGTTCACAGTGTGAGCAACCACTGATGTCAACCAATGTGCCTTCAATGTTGGCAGCTGTTTGTAATTAGACAGCATGTGAGCGGTGACTGGTACTGCAGCACCGTTAACTTATCATTTAGTGCAAGTGCATGAAATCCTACCCTTTTTCATTTATTTTTATTTCATTTAATATATAATATTGGCTGCTAATAACGTTTTTCATATATTATGTCATATACGTTGAAAAGTATTTGTTTCTGTTTGACTTTTCCAAAAACTTCGATGCCCAAATAAAATTCGCTGGGGAAAAATAAATAAATCTCGCGAGGGCCACTAGCGTTTTGGGATAAGTGAGTCTCTTCAGATTTTCACCTCCGCTCAAGAGAGAGACTGACAATGCTCCCCCCCCCTGCTTTAAGCCAATGTGTATAACAATGTGCATACCCCATTTAACAAAATTTCAGTGGGGTCTGTGTTTTCAGCTCCATGTTGCTCAGCCCTCTGCATGAATGGCTCCCACTGATGGGTTCTCGAGGGCCTCTAGCTCCAAGGAAAATGGATATCTGACAGCGTTAGTTTGCCTGCTGTTTGTGATGGAAAGGACATAGGTCACCCAGAGGGGATCACAGATAGAAAATAGTTTTGTTCAGTGGTCTTCAAATTGGTCCCCAAGTATCAAGTAAAAAAAACAACAACAAAAAAACTACTAAAACTACTAAAACTACTAAATGCATAGGCAGCCAGTTGATATATTTTAGTCTGTTTTACTCTGAATAGACAGCACTTGCAAAATGCCATTTTCATCACGCCAAATGACAAAAAAAAGCAAAACCAATAAAGGAAACATACAGTATAAATATTTGTCATGTGATTGCTATTTTAAGTGGTGCTGTTTTTGACCACAGAATAAATCCTTAGCCTGTATAAGAAAGTTCCATTATGACAGCTGATATAATTTCTTCCTTTTGTAATGAAGAGCAATGCCACAGAAGTAGTTGCTGGCAATGTTCCGTTTCCTTCTACAACAGCCTCTTCACTCCACTGAAATTCACTGTGCGGCTGTTGCAACAGAGGGCTTTAATCTTACAAAATAGCCTAGATCATTCACATCTGCGCAGGGAATGTTAATCCCAACATCTGTTTCACCAGTGGAGTTCTGTGTCTGTGCCTTTCTAAAGATGGATTGACAGGAAACAAAACTAAAATCACCATTAACAATAAATGGGACAACATTTAATTTCAGTTAACACCTCTATCCAACCCAACAAGGTATTACTGCAGCAAGAAGATGAGGCTTAATGAACACTTGTGAATGAGGTTTGGTGGATTGGGGGTTGGGAGTGGGAGGTGGGGAGGGATAGTAAACAGAAGTAAACCTAAAATATCTTCAATAGCTCATTGGAGCTTCTAGAAGGGGGAGGAAGGATTCACAAAGCAAGCTGTATTATTTGAAGAGGTAACTACACTAAAGACCCATTAGTCAGATATGCATCATGAAGAGCATGTTGTAAATAATGGGATGACTTAATGATTTGCTACTTGCAATCTACCTTGTTTGTTGAATTGAAAGGATCAAAGGTTAGTTTTGCAGAGGAATAATTAAGTATAACGTTGTTTGCTGTCTATTGACTTGCAGACTGTGCGAGCTGTCAGGATAAAGCTAATGCATCTTTACATCTCAACTTAAGAGCTTTTAAGCATTCCTGTCAAGATGCCTCAGCCAAAGGAGGCATTTCATTTACCTAGTAAATTGGTCCAAATTGTCCGTGCAATGTCCATTTACAGGCCTGAATAGAATTTCTTGATTTTTAATCAGCAATGCTGGGGAAATCTACAGATTGTCAGTGAGAAAACGGAGATAGGGCATTGTTACCATAGAAACTGCCTCCAAACTTGGAGCAAACATACTAGCATCTACTTATAAAAATGTGCCAGTATTCACACCATTAGCAGGCCACAGTGTACCATAACACTTATATTGGAGAGCATCTCTGCATACTTGACTTAATGCTTCATTGACACTACCAGACGGCTTCAGTGTGATGCAAATAATTCAGAGTCTGGTTTTCATGCAGCCGCTTGAATGGAAGTTTTGAATAGGCCTTGGTAAGTGTATTCTTATGCACTGGTCTGTACAAAGACTTGCATGAGAGCAATTAATGAAGACTTGTTCATTGTTGAGTTAATAGCCATACAGTGTTGTAATGTAGAAAACCCAGTGGTATCAAATATGCATGCTGCACATTACAAATACATTAAAAGGGAACACACTAACACGTGAGTTCCTTTGTAAATTATTCCAGTCATCTGTTTTTGATGTGTGAGAAACCGGACAAACTAGTTATTTGAGGGGGAAAAAAGGGTCCTTTACTAAGATGATTGATTGGAAAGCAATAAAGCTAGGCAGAAAGCTAGGCTTTCAAGGCAATAACTTAACTGAGCTACATCAACCGAAAGAAATCACTATATTGGAGGTGCCCACAGCAATGGAGTCAGTGTTTTGTTGTGCCAAGATCTGAGAGTGCTGTAACCAAATACAGCACATCATGATTCAGATCAGATGCAAGACCTTTCTTGGCAGCTTACTTGTGCTTAAAGTTGCACATCAGAAACATATCAATATTTACCTGGATACCTGCCATATTGAGAATGATGTCATTAAAGAGAAGCCAGGTGAATGAAGTCTTCTGAATGCAATTTATTTCTCCTAACAGCTTATGAAAGAACAAATGTCCTGGTTGCAAGCACACTCTTGCAAACACACCGTTTTAATGATTTTATCTAGGCCGACAGCTGGCAAGAAGAGTGGTCCTTCTCCAGCTGCAGCGCATCAATCTGACGCTCCACCTGTTGTCTCTTCACTCACACGCCCTCCATTGCTCATTAAGCAGCGCTGCCTTTCAGGGCGAATCAGCTCAGGCTGGTGATCACCCACTGTGAGACCAGAGCACCGAAAGAGAAGGGATCTGGGGTGCCAGATTGTCAGGCCTGTGAGGTGTTATTCCTGAAATAAATATGGAGATTATGTGTAAATCCTGCGTGCCAATTATGCTTTTCCACTTCTTTAGTAAGACCTCCTGGGTTCCTGTGCAGTGCCATGGAGGATGAACAAAATGCCCACTTCAGGGTTTCTTGTGATTTGGAGAAGATATGTAATCTACAATAAGGAGGAATTGGAGAGAGTCTTGAGGCATGGTTCCCTTTCAGAATTTTCTGGTCCATACAAAACAGAAAGGGTACTGTGCTATTGAAACCGCAATAATCATGCTCAAAGGGACAAAATGTGCTTTTTATGTCAGGGCAGGCTGTGCCCTCTCCACTGGCTATACGTAATGCCCAGTGCACACACTTATTTTCTCAGTTCATGTGTACCTCACTTCACTAACAAGACACCCCTTCCCATTGTGCCTCGACAAGACAAAATATTTCTATATTTTATGCAGCCTTTTTTTCCCCAAGAATGATCCCGAGTATTGAGTTTGTGTCTGCTGGTGTTCATGGAGCACGTGGAGAAAAAAATCATCTGGTCTTGCTGGATGACCTGGTAAAGCCTTTTACTGCACACTGGGACATTGCATATTGAAAGGATTTTACCACATATTGGGATGTTGCACGTTCAAAAGTGTGTCATGTATTTATACCATTTTGGCTCATGGTGTATCCACTATGTCTAGCCGTTGCGTTATTTAAAGTTTGAAAGTGGACCTTCACAAGCCGACTGTTCAAAAGCGCAGGCTCAGGCTTGCTTTTTAAGGGTGTACCCCACAGCTCCCGTTCCTCCACATTTCACCAAATGCACAGAAGCGGTCCAAAGCTGTAGACTATTTGTGTGGCTTCATCCTGGCAGGAGAGTCCTGAGAAACAGCAACAACATATGTCAGTGCTGTTAGTTGCAATCTCTTGGCGAAAAAAAGGACTCACTGCAACCCAGAGGGTCTCGTTCCTCCGCACAGAGTCTGACTCAATAGTTAGTTGTGCTTAACAGTCCCCTCAGACTACAACAGCTTTCAGCAATTTCCTTTATACTTGTCTGTTTAAGGGATAATTCTGGCTATTTCTTTGGCCCTATATGTGTATACTGGAAAACTGTTCTCAGTAAATTGGATGTATGTAAAGCTCTACAGTGAACTAAGTGGTGAAATCTTAAACACAATCAATGAACGCGATAAGGCCCAGATTGAAAATACCCTGAATTGCTTTTTTAAACGACACAGTGCTTTTATAATTCATGAAATATGCAAATGAATGTTGGCTTTGGTAATTCCTACTCCTGAAAGATATAACCCAATTGTCATTCAACCCATGCTCAGGTCAGAGAGCCTTCACATGAGCTGTTCTCTACACCTGGTGTCAAGTTGGTCTTCCCCTGAAAAAAAAAAAAAAAAAGTTCTGCACTTTATGTTTCTAGCAGCAGCAATTGCAGTTTGTTTGGAATAAACTGACAGTCCAGTGGCTCAAAGGTTAGCACTCGGGTTGATTCTTGGCGCTCTTCTCTGCATGTTTGTCTGGATTTCCTCTCACAGTCCAAAGATATGCAGGTCAGGTGAATCGGAGACTCGAAATCGCCCATAGGTGTGAATGTGAGTGTGTGTCTACAGTATTTGTTATCCCTGTGATGGATTTGTGACCTGTCCAGGTTGCCTCCCTCCCTTCGACCCAGTACAAGCTAGTATAGGATAGGCCTACATAGTAATGACCAAGTACACCATAGGCAACACATGCACAGCACCACATATGGACAGGTGAGGAAAACGTGTCTTTTCCTTCTTTCCTTGGCATTCAAACTTGGAACTTGAACCTCCTGTCAGACATTTGATGCACCACCAACAGGCACCTTATGGGCTTCACTTGATACCTTTGTCATGTTTTACTGTCTGAATGCGACAGCTGTAAATATCATTTCCTGTGAAAGAAGAAAAATGCTAGTCAGCCCCTCTGACAACCTTAAAGTGTTCAGTGAAGGGCTCTATGAATTATAGGAAAAAGCACAAGTACCAACCAAAAACTAGAGTTTGTATGTTTCATAGGAGGCCAGAGCCTCCCTCGAGGGGCGAAGTGCATATTAGCCTTGCAGTGTAATTGTTTAGACTTCAATACTGAATCTGCCGCAGGCACAGTCCCTCTTGCTGTGCTGTGCCTCTAGTCCCTCTACTCTCCAGGGAAGTTTTCAGAGAGGCACCTCTTTTTTGTATCCTTTTTTTTCATTCATAAATCAGTTTGTTAAGTTAGTTTGAATCTAAAAGTGATTTGAGGTCCTCTTTGTCATGATGTAATATTGATTATAATGGTGATTAACTTATTGCCATATATCAAAAGTATCTTGTCATCACTCTGTAAACCAGTGGTCTAGACTGTGCCATAACTTTGGCAGCTGAATGGTGCTTGCATTGATCGATATATTTTGCCAGTATCAAATATTTATATGTATTTGATTGCTTCATTTCAGTAATAAAGACAAACATGTTCCTGGAAACACAGCTGGTGAAGCTGGCCTCAAATATAATATGAGATGCAAAATTAGGTTTACTATTATTACATTAATGACGGCATAGAAGAGGCTGAATTTCCAATTAATTTTCTTTGATAGTTCTATAAGATATGGAGCTGATTAAAAAGCATAATCCCTTTTGACCACCATATAAATACACATCAGAGGGAGTGGATATATCCACGAGGGAGAGTGCATATGGTATTTAATGTTGGGCACTGCACGCACTCATTTTAAAGGTTTAGGCCTGACTTCTGTATCCTTTACTGTCTAATCTGATTTCCACAGCTAAATGTCTATGCCCAGTGCTGCGTGCCTATGTCTCTGTACTTTTAATTAAATATGTAAGGTCTTTCACTTTTCATAATTCTTGCTGTTTAAGGACTTCCAGTATTCCTGGGTGGCTCCTCTGAGCCAGTGCTACTGTAGATCTAGGACAGACAGATATCTCTACATCTGTATGGTCGGCCTTGGTCTTGTCTGGATTAAAGAGACCTTGGCTACATCCTACAATCTAAAGAACAGATTGCGTACAGTGTACAGTGCATGTACTGTAAGCCTCCACAATCAGAAGATGAAACAACAATACAATAGTACGAATCATTACAGTTATTACAGTTATTACTGTTCTCCTGTATTACTCCGTGTCATTTATGTACAAAATGTGTATACAATAAGTGGCACATACTGACAGTTCATACTGTGAATACTTTAAGTTACAGTTAAAAAAAAAAGTTTACTTTTGCCTTAGTCATTCTACTATTCACTGGCATTAAATGGCATTAAATATGCTTAGACTTATATGCAGTATTGTGCACTGTTTTGATCTTTATTCTTTGAAAAAGCTCACTCTGGTCTTGAGCTTGAAACTGTCTTAATACCCTGCAGTCTTGGCCTTGACTTCACAATCACCTATGGGAGATGCAATATATATTAATTACTTCTAGCAAACCCTTTTTTTCCACATTAATTGCAACTCTATTTTAACCTTTTTTCAGAAATGAGCAAAAGAGTATGGTCCAATTCATACATGTTTTATTGAAACAGTGTTCAAAGAGCACTGTACCACTTCTAACACACAAAGAGCACTGGATGTTTCAGCACTTTGGTTAAAAATGAAATACAGCCTGTACTAGGTACGTCGTTCACTAGTTGCCAGGTTACATCAAAGCTTTGTCCGTTTTTGTCTCTGAATGCATCAGTAAGTAGAAGCAGCAAATTCCATAGATTTTGGTGGCTCTCTCCCAGGCATTGTTGGCTATTGTCCCTCCAGCTAGGATTCAAGCCAATACTTGTCTGTATTTATTAATATGAAATTGTACTCTGCCTAATGTGGAACAAGGGATGCTGTCTCAGTTGTCTTTAGCTGGTTTCATTGGGGTTGGCCCACCAGGCTTACTTTCAAAATACAATCTGTTCACAGTGTTTGTGAAACTGAAGTGCTGTCTTTGCTATTTATCTTTCTTTCTTAATGTATTAATTTAGTTACCTGCAATTACTTAAAATTGAAAGTAATCACTCACTGAGTACTGGTTACTCTTTATACTACATCCAGTACCATGGATTGTTCTGTAAGGCAAGGCACGGCAAAGCAAATGTATTTACGACCTGAGATGTTGAGTGGTTTCATATCGGAAAAGCAATCCAGAGATACATTTTGGCCCTGAAACACTGAGTGACTTTATGACAAGCAGCAGTATTTTAAAATCAATTCTATGGCCCACTGGAAGCCGGTGCGCAGATCTCAGAATTGGTGTAATGTGTTCATCTTTCGTACTCTTTGTTGGATCTGCAGCTGTCTGAGAGCTCTTTTGGGGAGACCTGAAAAAAGATCAGTACAGTAGTCTAACTTTCTGAGATAAAGGCATGGATAAGTTTTTCTAAGCCTTGTTTGGAGTCCCCCAGTTCTTGGTATATGTTTAAGATGATGGTTTTTGTTATTGACTTGATGAGGCAATTAAAATTGAGATCTGAACCCATAATTACACCAAGACATCCGGCTTGGTTTTTAGATTTCAGAGAGAGAGAGAGAGAGAGTGAAGGTGAGCACTAACTCTCAGCCTTTCATCCTGGGCACCAAAAGTGATTATGACAGTTTTGTATTTATGTAGTTGAAGGAAACTCTGCCATATGCAGCCCTTGCTTTGCCTATTGCACTGACACAGAGTGCTATGAGATCATAGTCACCATGTGTAAGAGCTACATAAATTTGAGTGTCGTCTGCATAATTGGAGGTTGTCAAAGTAATCATTTGAGGTTAAAAAGTTGCCAAGTTGTTCAAAGACAACCTTTTCAGTGATTTCACTTATAAAGGGTTGATTTAATGTAGCTCTGTAGTTAATAATTGCAGAAGTGTCTAGGCACCACTTTAAAAAGCTTTAAGAGGCTTAATAAATGCAGTTTTCAAAGCCTTTGGAAAACTGCCTGAAAGGAGACAACTGTTTGCTATTTGCAGTAACTATCGCAAAGCAATTAAAAACACTTTTAAAGAAGCTTGTAGATAGATCATCGAGGCAGCAGGTGGACGGCTTAAGCTGTCGCACAGTTTCCTCAAGAGTTTTGTAGACAGTGGCATTAAACTGTGTCACATTTGCCAAATGACTTCTAATATGAATGTAGTTCTGTCATCATTTTTTTGTTTGACATGGACGTACTGATGGCTTGTCTAATGCTTTGGATTTTATCACTGAAAAAGGAAGCAAATCCATTGTATTTATTGTTGGGAGGGAGTTCAGGGCCTATTGGTTCTGGGAGGTTTGTCCACCTATCAACAGTAGCAAATCAAATGTTGTCATTATTAATTTTTTAACAAATGTTGTTAGAAGATTGTTGAGCTAAATTGTAAATATAAAATCTCTTTATAAATGTCATTCACTGTATATATGCAGTGTTTTTTTTATCTGTTTACTGAATATGCTTCAACTTGGGAAAAGCAATTTATTACTCATGAAGCACTAAAATGTGTTTTTCCCAGTGCTTCAATGTCAATAATGTAATGCCGAGGAAGAGAGAGAAACTCTTAATAGACAGTAGACAGCATGAACAAACAATCTACTTAAATCTCACAGGCGAAGAAGCTTTAAGACAAACTAATACGTTTAAGAGGACAAAAGAGGTCAGTTGGCCATTGGTGGTTAAAAAGTTATAACACCAACTAAACTCTGACTTACAAACAGCTGTCTTACTCAACTTCAAGGGCCTGCTTGTGCTGTAGAGAAAAGATTAGAGTTGGTACTTACACACACTTTTCAGTTACTCTGCTGGTTTTAAAAATGCAGGTATTAGGTCTTATTTTCATAATTTTAACTCATGACTATTCATAACACGCAGTAGTTGAAAGCAGCTGAAATCCCACAGAAACTAATTGTAATGAGATTATAAACTTTTGTGAAAGTATGCTGAGCTCATTGCTACCCCTATTTTCTCATAATCTGATTATATACTCAAAGTATTACAATTACTATCAAACACAATCCATCTGCTTAAAATTGTAAATGGTAGCATCTGTAGCACATTTTCACTGTCTCCAGTCACTGGTGCACTACTTTTTTGCAGACCTTGCAAAATGATGAGCTAAATAAACGACCTCCAATTTACAGACATTTTTAAGTTATCACCTTTCTTTCTTTCTTTCTTTCTTTCTTTCTTTCTTTCTTTCTTTCTTTCTTTCTTTCTTTCTTTCTTTCTTTTTTTATTTCTTTCTTTCTTTCTTCAAATTAAAAAATGACATCAAAATATACATTTTTGTTCTTTAATATGCATTTTGTGCAAATGGAAGCTTTTTTTTAACCATAGAGCCTGCTGTTGCCTCTGCAGATTAATGCATGTCAAACATTTCCTCAGGAAAGGTAAATTTACTCTCTCCGTAAAATGTAGTCAATGAAAAACCTTTGAAGAAATATTGAACACATACCAAAAAATGGCAAGATGCAGCTGGCCAAACATGGGATTTGAGGCAATGCCTTCATCCTTGAATATATGCAAGACAGATAAACTGAAAATCAGATACTGAAACAGTCCACTCTATATTCATATCCATTATTGACCCTATTGAGCGAATACCATGCTCTACATGCATGTTGCAAAAGCCAGTGTATGTAGACCATAAAAGTGATTTACAGATCAAACAAATAAGTATAATTATACAGTCCTATTGCTTGCCCTTGTATTTTTGGGGTCTGTATGTCTTATTTTTAAATTTGGCCTACCTGTGCTAGAAGCAGTTTGTTATGTCACTACTTCACAGAGAATGACAATGCATTGAACAGGGTATCAGGTTCATTGTATCTAGTCATTATTCTTTGCCAAGTTGGAGCTTAAAAGTTTGCAATTGTTACATAATAAAGCCAACCAGACCCAGCCAGTTAGCTATTTTTCTTTCTTTTTTTCAAAATGTAATGACAAAGCATAATACTCTCTTGCCATTGCGGCAAAAAGAGATCATCGTGTTCTTGGAGATGCATGAGGTTGTTTTTTGTTGCTGTCATTGTATAATACCTCTTGAGGATGAAAACTCAAGTATCTATGGGCTTGACATTCAGAAAGTATGGAATCAAAGAAAGGCTTGCAGTGTTTTGCTGGAGCTGGATGTTGATGGACGATGATTTTTTTATAAACAGGAACAAATTATAGCATGCCTTAATGTTTATTTTTTTCATGACTCCGGGAATTCATGCCCATACTGAAACAATGCAGTATATTTTATGCATGACTCAGAATCTCGGGTCAGCTTTTGAGTGAAAGCTTTTTTTATTTATTTATTTACCCTGGCTCACATTCAAAACAAGGCATTGCTCTGTCTTTGTGATATTATTCAATTTATGTTCAAGAATTCTGGTGTCTGCAGAAGAGACACCAGTGATTTATATGGATTTCCAAGCTCCCTCGGCAAGTTCACATTCACAAAAATCATGTCTGCACTGATTTTTTTTTTTTTTTTTTAGTGCATGGATTTTTGTGAACTGGCAGCATAGTTGTTTTAGCAATAGACAAGTATGAGAAAACAGGCTCTTGTGGAATTACATAACAAGTCCTCTCACAAAACTGGAGAGATGCCAATGGCAGCTTTAAGAGAGCAGCTAGACTGGGCTTCTCTTCTCTATCTCTCTCTTCTCTTTTTAATGTGCTCTGGATACACAGCCATGAGCCATCACATTTCCCTGGTAGCCTACATACAGTATGCTCCTTTCTTATCCTCAGTGAGTGACCTCTATAAATTGTAATGATTTTACCCCAAACAACAGCATTTCTTTTAAATAGGAGAAGGGACAGCGCATTCACCCTCAACAGATTTTACTTATTCAGTGAGAGAGAATAGGAGGAGGAAAAGTTCAATGGGTTAGCGGGGGTTTTGGAGGACCCAGCCACCATCTGGCCACAAGACCCCATGCATTTCTTTGCTGTTCCAATGCAAGCCTAGCTTCGCTTTGTAGAGCCTGTATTGCTACTTTGATGATTAAATCATAAGTAACTCCTGGGGTTCTGTGGCGACACAATTCATTTCTGTGTATTAACTGACATGTACTGTACTGGGTTTTGTATGAACAGATGACATGGTACAGTAAGGACTGATAAGGGCTGACAAAAGACAAAATATTGACATCATTACACTTGAAAATGACAGTCTGAGGTCAGCTGAGGAATCTGTTGAGTCACTGAAAACATCCTCTGTCGACTTTTAGACAAATGACTAGATTTCAAAGTTTACTTCTCTGTCTCGTCTGGCATCATTAACGCCGTGCTGATTTGATTATTAGCTCCTCTAAAACGCTGGCTTTTCTGGCCATGCATTAGATCTGCCAAGTACTCTGATTGCATGGAGTGCTGGAGCCGAGGCAACACAAATGTCCTGCCACTCCTGCAAGCTGTAAGCTCTCCCATACACTCCTCTGAATTACCTGTCGGCATCGATTACGGGGAGTCAGCGTGGATGGGATCTTGGATTTTCTCTCCTTCAGAATTAAGATAAGCTCCTGCCTGGGTGTTTGAGATGCCCCTTGCTGACCCACCTGTTGAGGGTGATGTGAGATGTGTGTTTGGTTGCTGTAGCCATATTATCCTGATGCCAAACACCCGTACACTCACACAGGGCTGGCAACGCGCACTGTCCTCATCTGTTCATTTCTCCCCATCGCCTCCCATCCCTCATCTCTCCTCTCACCTTTGCTTTTAAGGGCTTGTTTTTCTACCTTCTTTTCCCTGTCTGTTTTCATTCAATCTCATCTCTCTCTCACCACACCTCACTGACAAGGAATTCTAAAGAGAATGTTTTATTTCTGCTGTCATCCATTCAGAAATAAATGTAAAAAATGACACACATTAAATATTTTCTTTATTTATTGTGTACATTTGGAAATATCTAATATAAATAAACCATTTTACTTAGCATTTAAGTGCACAATCCTATTCTTCATTCCTTTGCAAATATATCGTAGTGACTAGAATTCAGTGTTAAAGCTGCACTAAAACTTTATGTAAAAATACACCCGTCTTAACAGTGCAAATCACAAACTGGCACTGCAACTGATTAAAGTCACCCTTACTGAGGTGCTGTGGATTGATTCTAATTTCTTAAATTAATTTCCCATGTTGGTTAGTTTGATTGGCAGGAAATAGTCTAGAGGTACTGGCAAATTGAAACTTATATGAGCGAAATACTAAAACTTTTTCAAAATAGAAACAAAGAACAAGCTGTGCAAAGAAAGATGGATTCACCAATGAATCTGTAATGAAGAAAAAGTCTCATATGCCAGAGCTGTGTGCATGAGCATTAATATATAGAGACAACTGTAAGGCCTGCAGCACAAATTGTGGTGGATGGTAAGTCCACACTTTACCGTTTGAAGCCCGAGTTTAAACATGTTCGACCTTGGAAATGACACAGAAAGCATTTTTTTATTTGATTTACTAGCTAATTTAATGGTACCTTACAGAATATGCTCCAGCAAAGTTAACAATATTTGCTTAAATTGACAGCAGCAGTTGAGGGAACATGAGGGAAACATCCATTCCAGTCACATCTCAAAAATAAGTTCAGGAGCTGACACACTTATCAATCATAATTTACTGTAAAAACGCCCAAAGCAATTGTTAGCAAACCAAATAAATTACTGTTTGTGGCAGTGCCAAACTATTAAGGAACTTCCCAACTGAAATACAAATTGAGCTGCAGGCTTAATAGTCAGACACGAGGCTCTGGCATATCTGACTTTTTCTTCTTTACACACTTTTTGACCGATGATGGTTGAAAAAGAAAATATACATTTTTTTCATCCTCACTCCTCCTACCACCAACCAGAAATTTAAGTCTAAGGAGTGAGAAGTTTACTGACCTTATGTTGCATGATGAACTTTCAGAAATTCAGTCATACCACACTGCTGCTTGCAGCCAGTAAAGTATAAAGTTGCCGAGTACAGCTTTAATATATTTTCCAGTGTTTGAAGAGAGTTTAGCCTGTATTAGTCAACATTTGCTATTATTAAAGCTAGCTAGAAACATTATAATGTAAAGCTCCTTAGGCTGTAGTTCAAACAAACTATTTATAAATCCTCTAAGTCAGTTTTATATTCATTGTCAGTGGGGGAGCTCCAGGCTGTGCATCAATACAAAACTGCAGCATCTTGGTTCCTTGGTTTCTGGCTTTGGGAGGGAATTCTTCATCACTATAAATCCTGATTGGACTTTCCAATGCCATAAAAAAATGATATTCGACTTCGTGGTGTTCCCCTAAACTATGAATATACTGTACACTGTAATAGATTTCATCAGAGGCAAGAGGCCGGTCCGTGAATGATCGTTTTCCATAATTTGCGTAGCTGTGAGCCTAATGCTAAGTTGATGAGAGTCTCATTGATGGGAGTCTGGAATCTAATGTAATTTGAGTTGAGGGTTGATTACGCCCTAAATGGTGCGCAGTATGTACTAGGAAAATATATTCTTTAGTTTCCTGGCTTTGGGAGGGAGGTTGTCTCTTATGAATGCTGATTTGACTTTCCAACGCTGTAAGAAAATCATATGCAACTTTGTGATGTTTCTCTAACTGTATTGTACATTAAGGTTTTACCAAGGGAGAGAAGCCAGTTCTGAAATAAAGGATTTTCATAACTTGTGTAACTGCAAACCTAATGTCAAGTTAATGAGAGTCTTATGAATGGAAATCTGGTACCTAATATTGTTTGAGATGAGAGCCGATTAAACTCTAAATGTGTGCAGACTTTTCAATATGTTGGCTTAAGTAGATACTAGCAGGACATATTTTTAGGTGAGGGCTCCACCTTCTAGTCAGCAGGCTGCATTGGCTCTTTTTTTTTTAAATCGGATGGTGACTCAGGCCCGTACATCCACATCCCCAGCCTTTATCAGCCCGTCTCAAACATGGCAGAGTAATTGTGTCCTCGTCAAGCCATTTTGTTATTGTGCTTACAGTTCCTAATCCCCCAGGTAATCCCATCGACTTCACTACAGCCGCAGCCACAACCCTCCTGGCTTTCCTGGACAGTTGGCATGTGTTTCTATTTAACTGTCAAACTGTCAGGACAGATATGAGTTTATTAGCAAGGTGTGATGTGGTCAACAACTTTTTATCGCCTTTTCCTGGGTGAATAACTGTCCCCATATGAATACATGGAGATTTGTGAGGTCTGAGAATAACAGCCTCTTAATTGGATTCATTTGGAGACGATCATTGTCCCCATTAGTGCCATTTGTGCACAGTGATGTAGACTCAATCTTTCCTTGCCTTTCATTGCCTCCTCCTCTCCCCCTGGAAATGAACAATTATCTTCTGTAAATTGATTTCTGCCACACACTGAGTTGCACAACTAACACACGCCCCTATAAACCACCCCGTCCAGCACTGCTTTCACTCACCATTTGTCACTTTGCCGACATATCAGCATACTGTGCTTTATCTCCTCCTTTGCACGAGCATACATTTGGGTCGTGAGAAGGTTCAAAACATATGATTCTTTTCATGTTTGCTTGCCTCTAATCCCCCTAATCCATTATTTGTCATGCTTAGAGTGCGCTGTAAGTATTTGAAGTTCAGGAGGAAAAGAGGATCATGTGTTTCTGGAGAACAGGACTTGAGGCCTCTGTGGCTAATGTTATCAGCTGATAGTCAACGCTGCCTCTGGCATATCCCACCCCGAGGTTGACACCATTTCCCCAGTGCCACCATTGATCTCATTGGCTCACTCTCAAGCCCAAGTGTGTGAGCCAAGTGTCCAGAGACTCAAAGAAGAGGATTTTACAATGCAGTCCCACTGCAACAGAAGTACATTTACCTCAAAAAGGCCCACATCAAACCATATACCATGGTTCCTAAATGATCAAGAGCCTCTGTGGGCAAAGGGGTTAGGGTTTTGGTTTAATTTTACGCAGTGTAGCATATAGGAAAAGGCTCAGCATACATCAGTTCGAGTCAAGTCAGGCCATCGAGAGTACAATGCTATGACTGTTTCCAGTTCACGGTTTTGTGGAGATGGTGGCACTAGAAAGGCAGTTGGGGCTGGACAATATGGACAAAATCAAACATTGTAATGGAGTACCTTGATATCATTATTGTGACGATTTTGTAAAGATGGCCACTGGTGCTTTCATTTGATATTCATACAAGAAATTTTTTGTTAAGTGATCATTTGTAATGTGGATATGATGACCAAGCAAATGTAAGAACAGCTGCAACAGTCTAATAAGAAAATTGCATCCATTTACTGTAATGCAGACTTTAAAACCAGGAAAAGACACTTACTGTATGCAATATAATAATATTACCATATCCAAAACCTCAAAAAATATCTAGTCTCAATTTTCAAGTGTATTATCATTATACTTGTGTTCACAGATTATGCAGGGTACTTCACATTTCATTTTTATTGTTTCCTTGTTTTTTTTTCTGAATTGCTGTGAAAGTGTACACTGGTGTGATATTACAGATGAGGAGGTAAAGTAACTCTTCTTTGTGCCTCTGAAAACAGAAATTGATCTCCACTAATGGACCCTATCTTGGGGCACTAGATTAACATGTAATTGAGATTTAGTTGCAATTTAGTTGTAAACCCTTTTTAGTGTGTCTTATAAACTTATGTGGTGAATGAGAGAGAATCCTCAACAAAACAGAACTGAAATACGGCATTGTGTCTCAGTTTGTGTCTCAGTGATCTTTAATAGCTTACTTGACATCTCTTCACATGAACACATCTTGTGCAAAGCTGGAAAGAAAGCCACGGCTCAATCTATGATTTCATCAGCTGGCACTTTCCGGAGAGACTCTGTACATTGAATTTTTGAACATGGTGACACTGCTCAGGGCAATTTTCTGAGGATCTGGGTATATTTTGTTGCTCAGGCCATGGGCTATCATAAATCAATGTTCGGTTGGGTGCAAAACTCAAACATTCTGTGAGACCAAGAAGTTTGTTTCCCATTTATTATCATTACAGCAGCTCCAGAGTGTTTGCCAACATCGCAGATTTATCTGTTTTTAGTGGATTCTAGCTTTTGGAGAAAACTGCTCATCCTCAAATATTGATTGCTTGCTATCCAAATGCGCATGTGAACTTTGTTTTAGGGGGGATTTTCCAGTTAATGAATATAAAAACCCTACAGCTGTCAAATATATTGCCCTTACAGATGTACAGTATATAGATAACTTGTACAGAAAATGCAGATTTGGATGCAGATTTATGTGCCTTAGCTGTGTATATTTGTGTAGGGAGGTAGTGTACAGTGCATACAGAGAGTGCCCACAGATATGTACCAACTTGTGCATATATTTTATGCACAGTGTTTTTATACACACGTTGTTAAATGCATTTACACTGAAATATCTAAACTGATCGAGTAAATACCACATAGATTAGTACTGAGCACAGACATGCAAAGGTTGTCCAAAACTGTTTGTACATGCAGTCCAAGCACCCTGTTTCAGCAGGCTTCTAGCTGACTGAGGGCTGGGGTTGAAACATTTTACAGACGGATAGCTATTGGTACAAAAGAGCTGCTAAAGTGCTCTGTGGAACACCTTGGAGTGCTGAGCCGGCTTGAAGGTGCTCTGTTGCTGCATCGGCCCACAGTGGAGGAGGTGGGAAGTGTTGTCCAAGGTGGAGTTGAGTTTAGTCCTCATCCTCTCCCTCCAGGCTGTCCAGGCTCAGTCCTACAACAGAGCCAGCCTTTCTCACCTGTTTGTTTATCCTGCTGCCTCTCCAGCCCTGCAGCACAAAGAACAGAGTGCTGGCTAATTGATAGGACATGTATGGGAGTCTGTCATCTATGTCGTAAAGACCTGAGCATTTTCCCAAAGAACGGTCTGTTAGCACTGCACCATCTCCACCTCCTCGCCCTGCATGGTGACAGGTAAAAGTGGCTTCTCGCACCCATCTGAGGTCCACTACCAGACCTGATGTTGAGCTGCAGAAGCTGACAAAGCTCTCCACCAGACTCCTACTGTTCACTCTAGACTATATATACAGTACATCCTCTCCAGCCTCTTCAGTGCGTCCCACAATAAATGAGTCATCCAGGAACTTCTGGAGGTTGCATCACCCAGACTGGAATCTGAAGTCAGAGGTGCAACAAGTGAACAAGAAAGGTGACAGCGCAGTTGCCTTGAGCGGTCATGCTCCTCTGCAGCATTTCTGACTCTCCGCTCTGGAGGTGGGCAAGCTGTGGTCTATCCATAAGTCTAGCCAATAACCCAGGAAACCCTGACATTGTCCACTTGCATCATTCGGAGCTTAAAAGCTTTGAGAGCAGTGGAAGAATCAGAGAACATAACCTCTCAAAGTGGAAATACACCCGTAGAGAAGGTGCATGGTGGTGTGATCCATCTATGAGTACAAGTCCACCTACAACTATAAGCATGAGGTACTTACAGTACATTGTGCACATTTTTTAAGTGCAGTAATGCTACATATATAATTTATATCTTTCACATATCTATCACATATAATTTATATATATTTATATATTCATTTATATCAGCAAAATAATAACAGTAATAATAATAATAATAAATAATAATAATAGTTGTCCTAATGCTATTAGTCATTTTAACAGGCTATCCTATTTATATAATTACCCTAAAAAAAACTTGATGAATAAAACAAAATGAAGAGTGATAAATGATTTTTTTTCACTTGAATAATCCTAGTCTTAAGTAGTTGGACACAGAGGTCATTTCCTGATACATGTGCATTTAATTTTCTTTTTAAAAGATTAATGGAATCATAATTCCATGTCCTCAACTGCCTTTTTTTTTCTTTTTTTTTTATCTAATTGCACATGCGGATTGGGTAACTTAAAGGTGGAAGCAGGACAATGGGACAAGAAAAAATCTTTCAGGCTCCATAATATTAGTAAGAATCTTTCATGGTTATCAGTCATGCCATGTGAAATTTCATCTGAGCATTACGTTAAGCAGCCCTCTTCCCCTGAGGCTCAGAGGGAAACTTATTCTCCTGCATTTGTCACAGTGGAATTTTATAGGATTTGTAAGTTTCCTGATGTAAAGCTATGACCTGCATATAGAGATAACATACTCGTCTTTTGATGCTTGTTTGGGTCCACCTTTCGACTCAGGCTACACTGAGTCAGGAGATTTGGAGAGAAAAAGGAGCAAACTGTCATACGGATGTGTTTTCCCTCATTGACAGACAGTCGCTGTACCTTTCTGGCTTTGTGAGGCATGAGTCAATCACCACTCTAAGCAGAGGACATCGCAGCATGTCTTGTCTCCGCTGAGCTCCTTTAATACATTATGGTGATGGACGTGCGTCAGGTGATGTGAAAAAAAAAGTCAGGTGACATACAGCAATCATTTTATGTTTTACTTGTCGTCAGTTTAATAGAAAGGAGAGAGCTGGAGAGAGGAAAAGTGAATGTGCTGCTTGGCTCTTTTGGACAAGATGTGTGCAGCCCTTCCTGCAGTTCAGCTGTCAAACTCTTCCCTCTGACAGTCAGTTCTTGTCTTCCTCAGAAGAGCTGTCTCTGTCTACCTGGTGGGAAAACATTGTATTTTGGAGCCACAGTTTCTTGTATAATACCTCTTAGGTCTAGAGACGGTTTTTATCTTCCATTGGTTTGTAAAGAAAGCTTCCATTTATGGCTGCTGAAAGAGAAACAAGTGCTCTGACAATTTGTGCAGACATAAAGTACATTCCCACGCGGAACTATGGCAGCTGTTTAAAGTAAGGATTTCAAATGATGACGATAAAGTGTACATGTGGGGAAAAAAAAAAAAAGATAAAGTATTTTTTTTACAGTGGTGCTGCACAATCTCAGGCTCAAACAGTTGCACTGAAATCATAATGTGTTCACATCTTGCAAGACACTTGAGCTTTCATGCAAACACGATCCAGTATGTGGATAAAAAAGAAGAAATCCCCATGTTAACAAGTCATTTAGTCTCATTTGTTTTTCTTTAACAAGTGAAATAATCTGCCAGTGGGATAAAATAATCCCACTTGTTTCCAATGCTAACCAGCTCGTCTCCAGAATTGTCAAATCAAGTGTCATTTTCTTGATACTAGTGGGCCTTATTCTGCCTTGTTTCAACATATTTATACTTGTTTGCAGAAAAATTCCAGAGAGAAATGAAATGGCTTTGGAAACAAGGGGGATTATTTCATCCCACTGGCAGATTTTTTCATTTATTTTAGGCAAAAAATAATGTCACACTGAATATGAGACTATATGACTTATTAAAATGGAGAGTGTATATGCAGTGTCTATGCTAGTTAAAATTCTTGCTGCTGGTAATTGCAATTTCTACAGTCTACAGATAAAGTGTTTTGTAGCTGTGGCAGTTCACCTAAAATCACTTGGATCAAGTCATCTGTAATTATTATTCTACTTGAGTAAAGGTCAAATATTTCATTCTTTCCTCTCAGAGCAATGATCTAAAGCAAACACCCAATAAAGGGGATATTTAGCGCACATCATTAGCTTAGTTGGTAAATTTCAGACTCACTTAGCGATTGCAGTCATGGGACAACATGAAAAGAGAGACACCAAATGGGTTGTCATTAGGGAGGCAAGCCATTTGTGGAAGCGTGCATCCTGCTGGCTTCAACAGCACAGGAATACTCATGGATTCATTCTTCTCAGCATCCGCTAAGTGCAACTGTACTGATTACACATAATTATTAAAGATCGCCATGGTAACAGAGTGTAATGGTTAGTTTTAGCTAAGATGAGGCCTGTGCGTAGCTGTGACAGTGAGACTTTTCACATGCACATCTTTGTGGCTATAGAAGAAATCGGAAACAGTGTGTGGTGAGTATGTATGAAATCTACATATGGACTCACTCTAGTTGCTAGGGGCTGCTTGAGTCCCTGGTTGGTGCCTAAAGAATTAATTTCCCAACTCACATGTTTTCCCCTAATATGTTTAGATTTTGTGTAATAAACAATTTAAGCAATAACCCTTTCTTGGTAAACGCTGTGTAATTGCAGTATTTCACTCAAGGGTATTGTTCACCGTTATTATTGTTGTTCAGGGCAAGTGCCTATTCCTGGCTCTATCGTTGTTGTGGCAATAATGGTAAAGACTACTCACTCGTGTAACATTGCTAAAATTAAGGTTACACAGCATCGCGCTGTCGAGTGATCATTGGATTCATGACAACCTCCATGGGAGAAGGAAAATTCATTATATTTGGAACTACGTCATGCCTTTATTCCCTCACTGATTCCTCATAAACCTTTGCACAGCTGTCTACCAAGCCCAGGAAGACTAACCGCCACAGTACAACACGAAGACTGTTATCTCCTTCAATGGGCTCTTCATAACTCTAAAAAACACTTTAAATCCATGTTGGTGGGCGGGTAGTTTCATAAAGAGCTTGTAATGCCTATGCCACAATGCTTGCAGGTGTCTTTAATCCACTCTATATGTCATACACGCTGGCAGAGAAAGGACTCCTTTGCTTCGGTTGTGTAGTAACATAGCCAGGATTTTCATTCCGAGCAAGGTTTTGTGGATCAGGTGTAAAGAACATTTGGACAAATCTCTCTACCCACTAGAACGATGATGTAAGTGGGGCTGAGGCTTTTAGGTGGCTAGTGTGCAGCCAGGTAGAATGACATATGGCAAGGAAGCATGAGGAATGTGCTGCGAATCACACTTAGGTGCACACAATCTCTGCCTTGACTTTCAGGTTTCATAAATAATGCAACTGTGGCAAAGAAAAACATTTGGGTTACCCCTGAGCAAAGACAAATGCCTTTTAAGTTCCATTTCAGATTGTGCATGCTTTTTTTTTTTTTTTTTTTTTTCAAAGCCTTGTGATGGACGGAACCATACAGTAATCTGAAACAGTCACATGGCTTTTTACACAGACCTGAAAATCACTCAACTATGTTGAAAAAGGAAACGAGCATCCAAATCTAGGCATCGCTGTCTTTTCCAGACAGAGCTGCGGCTGGCTGGATCAGGGTGATCTGGTCTATCTGGGTGCTGGGTGACTCCAGATAAAATCAAACCAGGTGATGAAATCAAACATGCTCATACTGTATTAATTCTCTTTCCACCTTTGTGCTATGTTGGTTGGAAACACCATGTTTTTCGATGTTTTTATCAAGCAAAGCCTAACTCAGGCAGGTCTGGATTAGATCCCTGAGTTTTCGGGGTGCAGTATGTACTCAAAGACCTCTGTGTTGTAGCACTATGAACAAGTGAATATCTAAATGAGAGCAGGAAGGTGAGAGGGAGGGGGGGAGAGAGACAAAGAGGAGGTGCAAGAGAGAAAGAGAGACAGGCTTGTCTGCCTCAGGCAGCTTGTGGGTTTTTGTGTGATAGCTGGTGGCTGTAAGAGGCTGTGAAAAGATAAGGTTTACTAATGGGGTGTTCAGGAGAATGTTCCATTTATTATCATACTTAACTAATGTGGCCATGAAGTAATATTGAGCGTCTGTGCTATGCATGCAAGCTTTGAGAGGTTTACATTGTAAGGACTGTTAGCGGTGCTTCCAAAACCCTTATGCTTGCTAGAGTAGAGGGAACTGTCACACAGAGAGGCTGTTATGCAGTGATGTTTTTAGAGCCATAGGCAGAGTTGGGTCCATAGAACTAGTATGTCCCTTCAAAAGCTTTATTCTGTCCCATAAAGACATTTTTCTATATGCTTTATTCTTCCATTGTATTTTAAGTTCCCAGCTCTTATGGCCTTGATGTAGTCCATAGACCCCTGAAAATTTTTAAGGGTTTTATCCATGGTAGACTAAAGGTGCTACTGTTGGTCTACCATGCCTTTATTCTCAGCAGCAACTTGACAAACTGACCAAATAATGCATTTTGATCTGCGTATTTTGATTGATACCAGGACCTTAGTCCAGGAAATGCATGAGCCTTTCCTTGAATAAGAACTCAATGCAATATCAGATTTTACGAAAGCAATGTTTGACGTGTCACATTGTTTTCTTGTGAAGTTTATTTATTGCACTTTAGGTCTTTGCATTTTCCCTGCTCAAAAATGAACCAAGATTTGTTCTCTACAGTATGCTGAATGAAACACCTCTCTTTCTTTTTTAATCTTTATTTCCAAAGCCTGCCCATTATGCAATGGCCTCTTTTGTGGGCATTGATCAGTAAACCTAATCTTACTGAAAAGTTAAACTCCATTTCATTTTTGCAATTTGAAGGTGTGCTCCTTGCTGAAATCACTTTTTTCTGAACTCTGTACTAAATATGTTCATATCTTTGTCCCCAGTAATGAAATCTTTGGTACTGTGGCGCACTCAAGACTGAGAAGGGTGTGCCACTTTACGAAGGCCAATGATATGAAATCTAGATTTGCTCAATGGGCGTATTAATCAGACTCTCTTGACAAGTCCTGCAATTTGGCTCTGAGTACATTCTGCTCATCAACCTCATGCAGGCAAGAAATCCCCTATAATAAATAAATAAATACATGCCCCATTACTCAGGTACTCTAGTAGTCTTATTATGGAGACCCATGTCTACTCTCATTCATGTTATGTTCTTTTTATATTATTATTCATTGATTGTCTTACCCAGGTGCTCCTATTACGGAGACCTCCTCTGATTGGTTATTTGATCGAGGCTGGCCTTTATATATATGATGGTATGTTTCTACTTGTTTGATGCCTGATGAGGGTCTTTCACTGAAACACTGCTCATTTATTCCTAATAAATTGCTTGACCGTGTGCAGGAGTCCCTCCATTTAATTTAAGACTGCTACACTTTCTTATGCACTTTTCACTCAGGTGTGCATAAGAACAGAACTCTCTCTCTACATATTTTTTTACTACTACTAATGAGTTTTTTAAGAACATATCACCAGAGTCTATTTATCTTGGCAGTGCATGCTGTGGTGAAAGATGCTGCATATTAATATAGACCTTGATTGGAATATAACATTACATAATTGCTTTTGTGTAAAGATGTGGCTAGTGATATTTTTATGTCTCATAAATCTCATAAAAAGCATAAATTGACTATAATATATCTCTGGGGGGTTAATAGGATTGTTGTTGAACACCGGTGATTTAATAATTACTCTATCTTTTTCTATCTTTTTTCACAATGACGTCCACCTAGGCGCTAAGTACTATCGATTTTACTGTCGTATTGAAGATTGTTCATTACTTAATTCCTTGAAACTTTTTTCAGTATTCCTGGAAATTTTGCATATGATGTGAAAAAAAGTTGTGATGAAATAGTAATTTAAGACAAATTACATTGCTGAATACTTGCCTGTCATGTGTTCAACTGACATTAAGCTATCATCAAGGTATGCAGAGGGTAGTCAGGCAGATGTGTCCTGGCAGGACCAGGTGCTAAATGGTGATGACTCCTACTGAAGTTAATGAAATGTTGTTTTTTTCTGTCATTCTTTTTTTTTCTTCATTTTTTGATTGTTTTTAAGAATGCAAATGAACTCGTTAGTTGTCAGTTTATTTGACATACTGTCAGATCTGGGATCCTGGTCTCAATGAAAAAAAAATTGCTGAAGTTTAATCTGTCCAACATTTTACACTCTGAATACAAAGCAGACTGGGCTGCATGGCAGCAAAGATTCACCTGCCATTAAATGGCTTCAAAACTGAGTGAGGAAGAAGGTGAAGTCCAAGTCAGCAGCCTCATTTATGCCATAGAGAGCATAGCTGACAAGATTTTAGGTCTTAGGTCTGCTTTTCCAGAATGGGATAAAAGAAAATGACCATGACATTGTGCTTGGTAAAGTGAATGATGTTTTGCACTAAAAAACTGGATTCTTGAAAGGGCAGTGAACTTCACAAAAATATTGTGACTTCAAAGACTAACATGAGGACATTTGGCTTGTTGTGGGAAATGAGGATATTTGCAGGTGATGATGGAGCTTAGAAATAGTGGTACAAATGGCTCAGCGAACAAAGAATGCAACTCCCCAATGGAACATACAAGTTGCATGCAGCGTGCAAGAGGTGTCCCATCAGTGATCAGCCTGTGGATCGCCCCCAAGCAAAACAGGAGGCAGAAAGAGAACAGCAAAGCCTAGGAACACAGCCAGCAGAAACAGATGTGGAAATTGCGGCAAAATTCAGCAGGGAACCAGGTGCCTGACAGCAGAATCAGAATGCAAGAAATGTATGAAAGGGTCACTCAGTGACAATGTGCCACTCCAAGTCAGGATACAAAATTATAGCTAAGGAGGAGAGGGAACATTGGTAAAGTGAGTAAAAAGGAGGGAGAAGTGCTGATTGCTGGTTTGCCACATGGAAAATTGGATGCATGCCAGTCACATTTAAAATAGACACTTGGGATAACCAGTGTGAACGTACAGACTTACTGACTGCTGAGGCACAAGAGAAGTGACAAAATGATCCAGTGTTCAAAAACGGGATGACCCACAACTAGATTTCATGTGCTACGATGAGGACAAAACCTAACTGATGACTCATCAAGCAGCAAGATGTCACAGCAAAACAACAGCAAGCCTACTGCTGGAGCAAATGCCGTGGAATAAGGCACCTACCCATCCAAGCCCGGGGAAGAAAGCCTGGAAAGGACCAGCACCGGCATTTGGCAGGAGCGCTACCCTGCTCTCTTACCACATGAAGGTGCCAGGAATCACCGTCACCTGCAGACTTTGCCTGTAGGAATCCTGGCACGGAAACCAAAGACTCAACCTGGCCTTTCCTGGAAAGTAGACTTTGTTCCAAGCAAGCCAGTTTGTCCTGGGAAAAAAAAGTGTGTGTAATTCCCCAGCTGGGAAAAATACTTACCCAGTAAGGTGGAGTGAGTAGATATAGTTAGGATTTAGAGTTTAGGCAAGTAGCAGATGCTGTTTTCCAGAGCAACTTAAAAGAAGTGCAGCAGTAAAAACAAGTGCTATGAAAATGCTACAGAAAGTGTAATGTCAATACATCAATTACATTTACATCACTTATCAGTGAAGTCAATAAGTAAGTGCAAGTATAACAACTATATATAAATAAAACAACATAATGACAGTAATAACAACAGCATGTGTGAGATATGCATGGGGGATATAGATGACACAAACCCTGGTTTGGGTTAGGGGTCTTTGCTGTTTGGACACTGAACGTAAAAAGTTCAAAGTTCTAGTGATTATTCAAGGGTGCTGTTGGTAATGTGGAACACCTGAAAACAATTTCAAAACACAGTAAAAGCTGTGCAGCTGTGATGTAAAGTCACATCCTGTTAATATGTGAAAAGAGAATGAGTTGAAGTGACTTGTGATACTCATGTTCTGTTAGCTCCATATCTGTTTTTTAGTGCACTGTCAAGGTGTTGGACACATGTAACACATCTATGTGCACATCCAATCAGATCTGTCCTACAGGGGCTGAGGCTAAGTGACTCAGATGCATGTACTGGATTTAGTGGCAGGCTGTCAAAAATCCTGTCCTGACACAGCCAACTGAAATTCAATTAAGAGTACAAGTGTTGTCAGTTAATTAGACACATAGTCTTACAAATCTCTATCGTCTAAATGAATAATATAGTTAATAGAAATTAAATGAGCTGACTTGCTTGACAGGTACTTATTTGCTTGCCAATATTTGAACTTGGAATATCTGAAAATCTGAAAAAGCCAAAGCCAAAGATTTTAATTTAAATTTCTCCTTAAGTAGCTCCAAAGTTAGGACAAAAAAAACCCAAACTTTTTTGTTCCATATTGTACGCCAATGTCACACACATTGTTATGCTGTATCTGCTGGTTGCAATACTTCACTGAAGCTACATCACAATTATATTGAGTGAAATATTCAAATCCAGGATGATGATTGATGATGAAATCTAGTGATTATTCCCTCACTAATTAGTAAGCCATATTTCTCAAAACCTTTAACTGTGGCACCTCCTTATCTCTCCTCCACTCTGTCCTATTAGACAGTAAACCTTGGAAATGAGAAAGCAGATGAAGGCAGGAGGTGAATAGAGAGATGGAAGAAGGGGAAAAAACTGGGACAGCTTCTGTGCTTCAGCATCATTGATGAAACATTATTTAATGATGACCTCATTCCAACGGAAGTCCTTAAAGCTGGATGCAACTTTTCGCCTTGAGGCAGGAACTCTATTGTCAGTCCCCAGTCTTCTCATTCAGTTGGTTAAGTTCTTGCACAAGCACTTGTCACTCATCTCCAAGTGCTGTCTATTTTGAAATGGCATACAGCCTGAGGCTGAGGTAACCACAAAGCCTCCACAGGTGTTGAGGAAGCAGACTCCAACACAGGAAATCTGCAATTTAGGAAAAAAACAATTTTCATATGTTTTTGAATGACTTTAAGCTGCGCATTTAGCCTTGCTGTTGTTTTGTTTCCTGCTGCTTTCTGACGTTGTTGTTGCCATGGCTCCCTGCATTGTTGCTGCTAGCTCCTTGCTGGTCATGGCCACATACCACAACTGATGGTATAAACACAGAATGTTCTTAAAATCACTGAAAGGCCCGTTTCAGGCATTTTAATGTCACAAAATACATATTGTAGCTTTCACGTAGAACTTTTTTGTCAATATGTGTGAACAGTAAGTAAGTGATGAGGTGCAGAGAGCCATTCATTATCACAGAATAAGCTCCTTGAGGCTCATCAAGACCTTTCATTTGATTCACTGTGCGATAATGCAATAATGACCAGTTCATTGTACATTATCCCACTTATTACATGCTGCTAACCAAAGACTAATTATTTGACATTAAATACTGATTTTAAATTATTTTATTACAAGTTAATTGAATTGACAACCTCTGTGGAAAAAAGCAGAACTACAGCTATGAAATTGCCCGTAACATATATACTGTAACCATGTAGACCCTTTGTAAATCAATACAGTAAGACTGCAATTCAACCTCCAAACAGCAATCAAATTATGGTCTGAATAAATTAAAATCTAATTAAAGGTAGTTATTAAAACCCTTTAACTGAATTTTTGTCTGCAGCAACCAAAGAGCAAATCCATTTTTGGTCATTATGTCGCCAGGTAATTTGACCACAAACCACCCGACATCTCAATTACAGACTGTATGATTTGATTAGATGTGAAATAGCCGTCTGCTATTCAGAAATAATAGACCTGAGAATGCTTGCATCAGCTGTGCAATAAAAGCTGGTATGTGCTTTTAAGCAGCTCAATCCTGAGTTTCTATTTCCATCAGTAAGTTAAAGTTGTACTTTCCACCTCATTCATGATCCGGTCATCTTATTCATGGAAGCATGTATTTGAAAGGCCTGCAACGAAACAGTTATGTAATTTACTTCCTGTGAGAGAAACACTTGAGTATCCTCCCCTGAAAGAGATGCAAGCAGATGAATGCGCAGTATTTTTCGTCTCCTACACTGTTGGGACAGAAGGCAGTGTGGTGACATAAATAATGCCTTCTGGGTAATGGAGAAAGAAAAAGGTTACAGAAGAAAGAAGTGATTTTTTGGACTTCTGGGGCACACCCTTAGTCTGATGTTGGTCTCATACACCTACAAGAAATCAATAGTGCATCACTGTGGCCACCAACAGTTCAAGAAACAATACAGTCATTGGATTAGCTCCAGTAAACTGAGCTGCACGTTAGCATCAACTCATAAACGAGGATTATGTTCAACCATTTGTGTGTGTGTGTGTATGCCATGGAAATATCTATGCAGTATAACATACGTGGCTAGAACTATTTGTTCAAATACATGAGCCACAACTAGTAACAATTACTGGTACATTAAGTTTTTCAAGACCTATTTTGTACATGGATATGTCGTACATGTTGCTCATGTTGGGGTGGACATTCTCTGGGCGTGTGCAGAGATTGTATTGTGACAGATGTTACTTTAAAGGACAGGTAGTTTGACAGACCAATTGCAGTTAAAAGGAATGAATGTCAAAGCCACACGCCTTCCATGAAGCACTCCTCTTAGTCCTGGGTTGTCATGAGTAACATAATGGTAGGGCTTCAGGTAGTGTGTGGAGCCTCACACACATGCAGCTTGGGAGGAGCGGTGCACGCAGTCGTCGAACAGACAGGGAGGCTTGTTTCCGACAAGCGCAGCAAATTACGAGAGTTCATGGACTGACAAGCCACAGCGCTGCCCACTGTAGACTTGTTCAATTTATTGTTGGAGCAAGTTCTCTGAGTGGCTTTGAGAGAGAATTTGTGTAAGAGAGCCAGGAATTTGGATCACAGCTTTATTCAGATCAATTAAAATTCACACAGTCTGAAGTGTAAAACATTCTTGATAATACTTAATTTAAAAGATCGCTGTGTTATTTCTGGTGAAATAGAGCCTCTAACAATGGTGAGGTGATGCAAGGTGAGGAGTATTAAAACCACCTCTTAGTGGAAAAAAATGCTTTTGTGGGATTCCTCCCATTATCTGTGGGGTTTCCCAGGTCTAACTAGTTTGGGATGTCGCAATGAAATTTAAAAATGCTCTGATGAAGGCCTCTTGTACTAAAATGAATAATTGTGTGTCCTTATGTAAGATTCTCATATGATTTCAGTTCATCACAGTGTAAGTACAAAGTGTGCAAACATTGGAAACACAAAACAAAACAAGAAAAAAAAAAAAACAACTTCCTCTCTTGAATAAATTCTGGCTGAATAATTTTGGGCAGACAGTTGGCGACAGTCCAGAATTGTATCACACCTTCAATCCTAGGATGACTCAGGGAGGTGCGGTGTGTATTAAAGTAAGCACTTATTTTTACACATTATCTCAGTGTACTTAACACTCACGTTGTGTGTGTTACACCCTTTCTCTTTATACATTAGTGCATTAGTGTGATTTAATATTTTGAGTATTACAGTAGATTTACAGCAGGGTTCTATAGGTGAATTTAAATACTAGAAAAGGCAAAAAAAACAAAAAAAAAAACATGGCAGCTTATTTATTACTGCAAACATTGTCCACTGTATTACAGAATATAAGCCGCGCCATGAATTATTACTTCTCAAATTCCTGGAAATAATCTTTTGTAAATTGATGTGTATGTCAACAATTTTGCAGCTGAAAAGACAAATTATTGACAAGCTATTACAAGATCACGGTGCTCGGTATGTTGTCATATTGGCTGCTTTGAGTGGGAAAGGCATTGTACTGCAAAGACTTGCACCGACTGCCTGGCTTCAGCAAACGCTGTAGCTTCATCAGAGCCCTGAGTGCATTACCAGCTCCTCTCAAACCCTTTAATGAATCAACTCTGGCAAGACCTATCAATATGAAGACACTGAATAATGCCTTCAGCGCAGACACTTAGCTTGTTACTGTTTCCGTTGCAGAACTGCTGATGGGGAAAACAATATAGCTGCAGTGCACAGGTTCTCATTTATTATGTCATCGTGAATATCTTTAATGCATAATATGATTTGTCTGATTAATTTCACGTGGGAAGCTGATGTTTTAATTGCAGCGGTAATGTAGATATCTGGGCACGGAGCGATGTTACATAAAACGATTACGCAAAACTGCACTGATATCAAGAGAGAAAAGAGATATTTTTTTCCCCCCTGTGGCACCCTGTAAATTGAGCCATAAAATGTGACACCTGTGCTTTTGAGCAAGTCTTTCAGTGACACCGGTACCTGTACATTCAGGTATCTCAGGTTACTGCCTACCCTTTGTATTATAGATGATGTTTGTTCATTTTCCCTTTTTAATTATTCAATTCATTCAAGAGAGGCATTTATATTAATCATCACTCATTTTGCTGTAAATGCAAGTGAACAGTCAAGTGGTTTAAGTCTCCATCTGTGCTCCCAGTGCTGGTAATATTTTCAGTTAGAATTTAATTTAGATAAATTTCAATCTACAAATCTGAATTTTTCATCACTACCATTTTTTGAGTTATGTTTTCCTTGGAGAGCAAAAAAGCTCTCTTTCAGCCAAAGGCTTGTTGAGTCATGAGATTTTTTTTTTTTTTTTTTTTTTTTTTTCCCACACAGCCACTGACATTGGTTTTACCGGCTCCACAGTACAGACGGAGCGTAATACTGTGATTTATTGAGTTGACCTACTGCAGAGGGAAGTAGGGAGAATGAAGTGCCCTCACCTGGACTGTAAGACTCTGTGGTCAGGAATGATTTTCCAAAGCCTGCTTTTAGTCACATTACCAATCAGGTCAATGAGGTCTGAATGATTGCATATTCATGAAGGGATTAATGAGCAGTCACATGGTTGGCGTCTGCAGCGGCAATTTGACTCTCAACATTTATCAATGCTGAATATATTGAAAGGACAGAAATTAGACTGTGCAGGAGGCCGGATGGCTGATCGCTTTGACTGTGCTCATGAACACGGGACAGCGTGGGAACGAGCAGCCGGGACGCGCCGTGCCCTGTGAACTACCTCAACCGACTCTCGATGCGGGGGCACGTCGCCCGCTGCTGTCTTTCCTGGTTTGTGTTGTGGCCTCCCAGGTCTCCATGTTAACATATGTACAGCCCCATGGGTCCAACACCAACGCTCCCTCTTTCCTGGTGCATGCTGCGCTTCGTGAGTTGAACAGGGCAAGATAACTTCTGTCATTTTTCATGTCAGACTGTGTCCTGGATGTGCATCACCTACCACTAAATGTAGGCAGTATTTTCCATCTCATGCTTAGATTTTTTTTTTTTTGTAATATTGCAGCAGTCAATTCAACTCTGTGAAATTTCAATTTGCATTGGTTTTGGTACCATAATGAACTAAAATGTAAGGATTTTAGCACACTCTGTCATCTTGACAACCAGTACAAACATCTTAACAGCTTGAAAGGAGCATACCACAAATGCAGTAACTCGGGGCTTTTACTCCGTGCAGTCCTCTAAGTCTCCTCTGATCCCATCAATTAGGCTGCAAGCTCCTCTTTATGGAGGGCTTATACCTTTTGTCCTTTACACATTAAAGCCTAACTTCACAGCTATCCACATATCTTGACTTTGACACAGCCACAGTGTCGCAATCTCAGCACATTGAGGTGAATGTAACTACTTAAATTTTATAAGGCAGCCCATAATGTGTAATTACTAACACTAAATAGCAAGAGTACAAGTGTGCATGACAATATGCACTTATCGTTAACTGTTCCTTCTTAACATGCTGAGATAAACCATTTTGAAATGATAAAGGGTAAGGTAATTTTGTTCATTTGAATATTTTTAATATTTCAGCTTAAGAATATTCTGGTTAGCTGGCCTGAGATGATTAAACCATAGGATATTTCACACATAGTGATCCTGGACCTCCTTGCTGGCCTCAGTATCACCATTGGTATTCAGGTCCAATGATGTCTCAAGACCAGACCTATCTCAAATGAAAGGTAGTGTTGTTGGGAGATTTTTCCCTGCTGTGGGTCTTGTTTCAATAATTGCAGCCGTGCTGGAGACGTTCTGCAGATGCCTCTGGATAGGGTCTTTATTTGGGACTCAGAGAATAACGATGGATGGGAGGGCTGTTGTAACATCAGTGCCTCATTACACCATATGTCTTCCCATATGCCCTTAACATTCACCCTGGGAATTTCAGAGGAAGTATTACATGCAAAACAGCCTCTTTGTTTTGAATGCAATTTTTGCAAGTGTGCTATTGTGCAAATGGAATTTATTAGCAGTAATCTTTGGGGATATGTTTTGTGGTTAGCCCACACATTCAAAGGGCAAGTAATTTTTCTGGGTGTTTGCAAAGGTCAATAGAGAGAGGTGTTTGTACTGATTTTGTGGGCTAATTAGTCCAGCTTTGTAATGATGAAAGTGGCTTTTCATTCCGTGATATAGAGTACACTATTGATGCTATAGAAGAGTATGTTCTTTACATTTCTCTCTGATGCATCTCCATATTGAAAGTGTACAATGTAGCATGAATCCTTTCTTTTCCTGAAAAGAACCGCCGTGCATTAGTCTCTTCTGGGCTTGCACGTAATCCTAACTTTCAGAGACAATCCTGGAATACCAGCACACAATGCCCTTCTTAGTTAGTGTTGCCCTGAAGAAAATCTGCTGAAAGCGACAGAGGCAGTAGAGTAAAAACATGCAGAGCCCCTGTTATACTTGTCATGTTCATCATTCTACCCCACATATTTGGCATAATAACAAATTACTGCCTGTGTCACTCAAGAGATCTTACTTTGACTGTGGATAAAAGTCATTATAGTATTTTTGAAAACTCTATGAAGATGTTTTTGTTGAATGATCCTCGAGAGCAAAAGCAAACAGGGGAGTACATTAATGCCTTTGCTGCATGCATGCAGCCATGGCCTTTCTTGGTAGCACTAAGTAGCATTCCTGCTTCTTTACCCCAGGCTCTATTCTTTTCTAACACAGCCAGTATGTTCACAGAGCACAGAAATGGTTGCTGGGCTTAAATAAAGTATCAGAGTTATCTCTAAGAAGGCAAAGGTTAAGTGTGTAGCTTTTATATGTTGAAACAACACATATGGCAATGCACATTAAAGTCAAGTTTCTACAGTATTTAGTGTAGTCAGTGTAAGATGTATTTTTCTAGTTGTGTCTTAAAAGAAAATGGTGTTTACTATTCATATTTCCTCAGCATGTTGGTCCAGAATTTAGGGGCTCTGGCTGCAAATGCCTGATCACCTTTCATCTGTAAGACCTTGGAACAGTCAAGAGAGCTTGGCTGCAGATTTAACACCACGCTGCAAGTTAAAAGCTCTGTAAAATAAACTAAGTTGGAACTCAGCCATTCATTCCCTTAAAAGTATTTATTAATCTAAGCCAATATAAGCTGCCTAAAATGGAGGTTATATGACGTCTCCCTTTAGTTCTAGTTAAAAGTCCAGCAGCTGAGTTCTGAACCACAGCAGCTGCAGAAGAAAAGAAGCTTTGCAGCTGAGGCAAGAATATAAAGAGCTATAACGGTCAATAAAAGGTTGAATTAAATAATTGCAGAGTCAGAAAGAGTGGAGAAGACCCAATTTTAGATACAGTATGTTCTATTAATAATAGAAAAAAATGATAAACCAATAGTGAGGTCATTGTCCTTATAAACACAGCACAAAATATATAATTTTTGCACCACTGCAACCCACATAGCCAAAAGGCAGAGCATGCTGTGAACATCCAGCCCTATGATCAATTAATGCATTCCTCCAAATTAAAACAGTCATTCAGTATGTATGGTCACAGGGATAAATCCATGAAAAGCCTGAGCACTGTTCGCATTTTTTATTTTTTTTAGAATTCAGTTGCATTTTCCCGACAGGATTTGCCATTTTGTCTTCCTCAAATATGTTAAGTTTTGTTGGTGTACTTGATTTAGTTTGGGTTTTAGTATTGTGACTGACTGCTGCAGATAAGGAGAACATATTCTGAGTTCCCATTCATGAGTGCAGTGTTTAAAAAGGAAGGCATTTCCAAGTAGAAAATGAGTGTTTTAGTTTTTACATAGTTCCCTGCAGACTAGAAGGCTTTCACACATGCTTGAAATAGAACTTGTATGACCATTTTGTAGCTTACCAATAAAGACCAGCCATGTACTGTTTTCCTATAGAGCCATTATGGAATCATTATGTGTGCTCTAGAAAGCATGCAATGCTACGTTAATACTGAATGAGTGAAGGAAGAGAACACCAGTCTCTTGCTTTCATGAAGCTATCAGGAAACCCATTCTGTTTCCAAATGTGTTTTGAGTGTAGATAGAATTTGCTATGGCCGATGGTACAGTAAATACTACTGCATGTCTATTTTTAGAAAGGCAATTTCAAAGTTTTGTGTGTGCATTCACATGCACATGGGTGTATGTTTGAATTCTTGTGTGTGTGTGTGTGTGTGTGTGTGTGTGTGTGTGTGTGTTATTTTTATTATGGCTTGCTGTTTGTGGGTCCAACCGGCTGCGCATACTCTCTTATTCTCCACAGGGAAAACTAGCTCTGTAACTCTTCACTTCCATATCTTCAGGTCTAGCTGAGGCTGACTCACTCAGATGTGAAATCAGCTACTTCAGGATGTACAGTATATCCAGCAACTTTACTTCCAGGGACAGTGATTTCATGCTCATTTGGAAAGCCTGCTGCCTGCTGTAATTATGTGGATTTAAATCACACCACATAGCAATTCCAACCAAGGACACTACATTATCTTTACTGTATATTGTATAATGACCCATTGGCATTGATTAAACCCTTAAAAACTCAGCTCTGTTCAACAAAATTACATTTAATAAGTTCTTGCCATAAAAAAAATTAATGACTCCAAAATGTAACTCTACACCTTTGCCTTAATTTACTGTGCGCAGATCTTTGAATATGCAAATAGTCCCCACCTCTTTTCAAATCCCCACCAGCTCTCTGCTGCACTCATACTGGTGTGCTCTGCCCACACAAACCTCTGTTTCTTCTCTGTTTTGC
>OMLF01018139.1:46208-79706 GCA_900302615.1 Holocentrus rufus
AAAAAAAAAAAAAAAAAATACATGCATGCTGGTAAATTCATTTTGGAGGCTGCTATTTTGGATGAGAAGTTTATCCTATGAACAAACATGCTGCAGTGGGACTTTTTGTTTTGTTTTCATTTGTTTTTAATATGTCCCATTAAAACTCGATCCATAGTTTTGATTTAGTATAAAGGCAGCAATACATATAGAAAGGTGGGCAGTCAACCGAAGTTACCTTTCAAAATTAATTAACTTGTACAAAACACAACCTCATGTTAGTCATTAATAACATGCATCTCCATCATTTATTTTTCCTCAGAGTACAAGGAGAAGGATCAATGAAAACCCATACTGCTGGAGGGAACCAGAGATGCTTTCAAACACTGAAGACTTCAACCTAGACTACAGAGGTAAGTACAGGTATTGGTGCAGCCTCAGTCAACTGCAGTGTAACATGACCAGCTCCCATAAGAGGATCACAGAGAATCCATCGCTAATCCACTGACCACAATACACATGATAAGTACAGTGCCAAAGACAAGTCACTTAAAGGACATGTCATCTGGAGAGTTGACATGCTGAAGATGATTTTTTCTTTCCAGTTTCAACCCTTATTTCCCTCATTTCCATCAGCACCAGAAAACACAATGTTTAGTCATAGTATTCAATGTAATCTTTTAATTATCTGCTTGCATTTTTTAATAATAATGTACTTAATGCATTGGAATAAAATTGGTATTTAGAAAGAAAAGAAAGGTTAGAAAAATTAGAAATTACATTTTTGTTCTCCACCTTAGTTTTAATTGGCTACTGACTCTATTTAGGAGAGGTCTGTTTTTTAACATACAGTATATTATAGTTATCTCAGTCTGCAACCAAAAAAGAAAAAAAGATTATTTGATAATATTTCATATTATTTCAATACACCGGGGAAACATCCTGCATTAAATTTTGTCAAATGGCATTTGTCATCTGCAATGATTTCCTTCTGTTTTGTTTTTGTTTTGTTTGGTGACCAAACAAGAGATAAAAAGTTTCACTTTGTCATGTTCTTCCCTGGGATGAATAGACTGACTGATGTGGATGCAATGACAGGACGCCACTGAACAATTCAGTCTCATTGGCTGGTTATTCAACAGAGGGATATGATATCAGTAGTCATGATTGGTTGCCTTCTTCTTGCAGCACATTTGCATAACTAGCACAGCCTTCCTACTTAACTGACTCACTAGCTGCTTAGCTGGTCTGTAATGTAAACAAGAGCAGATGGGGTGTGCCCTATGGCTTAGCCGACTGTGGCACATGTCATGTGGTTGACTAACCGAGGTGGACTCCGTTCGAAGTTCAACACTCTCCTCTTGCCATTCTCTTCTGTTTGGTTGAGGACAAAAGCTGCAAAATACCAGGGTGGGAAATCAAAATGTTTGTCTTCCAAAAGTAGGGAGATCCCCCAATCCAACCCTCTATATCATATAATATCCTACTGACCAAAACTCAGTTCAGTGAAAAAAATTGCATTGTGGAAAATTGTACAAATACGTGGGCACTACAATGTTCTTCCAGTTAATATACTAATTTTACAGTACACACTAGAGAAATGTGTTTCCTGTTTTCACACCTGTTTGCACAAGATTATGCAAAAAAGAATAAATCAAGTAAATGAATCAAACATCCCTAGTATTGTAATACTTGGCTTGGGAAAATGTCTTTGTGAGTCTCCCATTGACCAGAAACCAAATTCTAACATTTCATTCAAATTTTATACAGTTGGAGAGATGATATCTCAAAATGAATAGGGCCCCAGAACAGGGAGATAAGCATAGATTAGATAAGCATAAGCATAAGATAATATTTGAATTTTTAGTGATTCATGCTGCAGAAACTGAGTTATCCTGAAATAATGAAAGTCTCAATGTGGAAACTGTGTCCACACTGTGATAATGCATTCAATGCTGCATGTATCATCATCTAAATCAGCTTGCAACGAGGCTTTTGGCAAGTTGACCTGCCAAATAGTGCTGAAATGGAAATTGATACAGCTGTTTTAGCACCAAAGACTCTAAATTGCCTATAGGTATGATAGTGTGTGAGTATTTGTTTGTCTATGTGTTATCCCTGTGATGGAATGGTGACTTGTCCAGGGTGTTTCCCCAGTGCATGCTGGGATAGGCTCCAGGAGGAGGCTAGGAGGTATAGAAAATGGATGGATGGATTTATGGATGTTTTAGTGCTATAACTGATCAAAGAAAACATTTTTCATTATGCATTTCCTTAAAAGGATTGGTGTTTTTAGGTCTTCTGCTTTCATGTTTAAACAGCTTTCATTTGCCACAATGACGTTATTCCAAATGTGAACTACTTTTGACGATGTCTTCATTGGATTTTGAAACCGCAAGTTGAGAGACAATGAGCCATTGTATGTGCTCTTGTCAATCATATGAGAAAGGCATGTTTGGAAAGACTTCAAACACTCAGCCTTCTTGGACACATCAAATACGTGTGTTTGAAAGCTGGATCAATTGAATTACTTTGATTTAATCCTCGCTGTCTTTCAAGTTTGCCCAGTGGGGAGTTCTCCTCAGTCAAACTGCCCAAAAATGTTCCTGCTATATATTAATTCTCAGGTTGTAAATTTAAATCCACATCATGCATCACATTTATTCAAACTGAAGCTGACTTGAAGCTAAGGAGCCAATTTACAGCACATAGTCTATTTATATCCATCCTGAAACATGTTTGGCAGCTCTTCAAGTTCACTGTAAAAATGTCTAAAACTTTAACTTTTGGGGGTTCAATTAAGGCCGTGAAAAATTTAAATAAAAGCCCCGATCTGTTGGCTCTTCCATAGCTGCTGCTTTTCCAATTCACATCCTTACCTGGCCAGTGCCACATAGCTATCCCATTGGTATTGAGGTATAATGCTTATGCAAGGTTTGAGACATATAGCTGTGTATTATTGTGAATTTGCCAACCCTCAGCCCCTAGTGTTGGAAATGCATCCTTGCCGGGCAGCAGTGGTACTTTTTATGTGCTCTTACTCCTTTTTCTATATATCTCTATAATTAGCATTTTTTCATGTTTTTAGTTCCACCCAGGGAGTCAATATAAAAGAGGGTACAGGGCAGAGCATATCATAAAGTCATAGATCATTGAAATGATGATTCTTCGGCCCAGGCCATGTCAGTTAAGCTTTGGTCCTATCAGGCTGTAAAGTGCCAGCTCCTCTGTCAACCTGGATTCCTAATTGATGGCACTAAAGAAGAGTTATTTGAATGGATTACTATAAAGAGTATTCTGGATTAGCTTGTGAGAGACATAGATCCAGGGGGAGCCTTAAATTGGTCACATAAAGTGATTATAAAACATCAGTATGGCTGGCGATTATTGATTTTCCCCCTCATCAAAGGAATTGAACCATTCCTAATCCTTTGCTCTATGCATCAATATCGCTTTGGCTGCTTATACGGCACGTTGGCTGCCGTGTGCGCGCTGGCTCCACTGGTGTTTGTTGGTGTCCCAGCAGTGCAAACTTTCAAATGATCGATGCCCGTGGGACAGAAATGCAACAACTGGTTGTAAATAAAGTGTTTGTTTGTGCAGTTGTTATTGATGACTTTTTTTTCCCAGGACATCAAGCTGGTAACACATTGTGACTATATAAAACCAACCTGGCTTACTGTTGTTTGCCATTTCGCCGTGTCCTTTCAGCAAGATGGATGTCGCGCAGCACATCCTCTATGAGAGCATCATCCATATTTAAAAAGCTAAATGGCTTTTTTACACCTCTTGATTAACAATGAGTGTGATTACATTAGCACTGGAAACTGCAGGGCATAGTCAGAAGAAAGGAAAGTCCCACCATCGTCCTGCTCCAGTGGTTTTGTTATGTCTCTGTATTGGTGTGATTATTGTTTCCGAAAATTAAATCCATCCGTTTGGCTATAGCCCCATCCGTGCTAATATAATAATTCTGAGTGATCACCTCACTCCCTTGATGTCTCCTTAATCCCTTAATTTCTTGATGTGCTTCCTCTATCAACAAGGAATGAGGAGGAGTCAAGACTCAGAAACACAGAGGTTGTGTTTCCACAGTCACTCTAAAGATTAAAGGCTCAGATGATCACCGAATACATCATTAGTAGTGATTAGCATTGACCTCGTCCCCTAGATGAGTAGACCAACACCAGACCAAACACGCCCTCAGTATGCTAAAGCCCCTTTGTGTAAGTCCGTAACAAAATTTAGATTTAATGTGGGAGACAAAAAGCTTAAATTCTAGAAAACCGAAGCAAAGGAGATTAGCAATTTGGGTGAGAAACTAATTTATTGTGGGGAATTATATAAGTGAAAAAGTAAACCCCAAGACGTTGTGAGTCTAATGAACAGATGCAAAGGCAGAGTCAGCCGTAATTTCCCCTCCACTGATCGTCCCACTGACTTTACAAAGGAGGTCTCATGACTTACAATGGCATCTCCACTACACTGATCACATCCTATGGAATATTAAAAGGAACGTGCAGACAGCGCGGCCGTGAATTAGCAATGAGAGAGGCAATCATGGAGAAAATAAATGGAAGTTAAAACAGGGCTGTGCCGTTTTGACAGACAGCTGTCAGCCATTCATTACAGCCTCCCTAATGATTTTTTCCACATCACTGATAAGATGCTGTGGCACCTCTCTCTGCATGACAGTGAACTTTTCTCAAACCGTGACACCTCAATTGTGCTTCCTGTTGCATTACATCCCATTCATAGTCGGACCACGGACGTCAAAGCTTGCTGTGGCTGACCTTTAAGTCCCCTGATGTATTGGAATTAAGCTCTACTAATTAATGTATCATGAGCTTTTTTTTTGTTGTTGTTGTTAAAGGATGTAGGATAAGTTAAATACAGTATATTTAATATATTTAATGTTTTGAAAAACACACATTGGGGCATTTGCCAGAGCAGCAAAGCAAAGGTAATTAAGGCTCTGGTTTATCTTCCCACCATGTAGGCTTAAAAACCTGAGGCCACTCACCTCTAAAGACGGATCATAGGCCATCTGCTTTTAGGTTTCCTCTTGTCATAAGTTGCCCTTTAGAAATATATATATCATTTCATGATAAAGGTGTTATCCAGATATATCTTGTTCTTAGTAAGGCAGTACACTAGTATAAAGCTACTTAACAAAAATGGTGGTCAGTTAGACAACACTGAGTCTTTGTTTGGCATGAATTTTTCAGTTTTGAGTTAGACAAGGCCCTGCAGTTCAAAATCATCCAACGTTTTACACATGCTGCCGTATAAGAGCGCCGTCAGGATGAAGTCTCATTTGTGAATGTAAAATGACAGGGCGATAATGCATTCAGTCATAACACGTACAGTACAGTATACAAGTAATGCACACTGTTTCCCTTGGTTATTCCAAAGGCAAATTATTCCCTCAGTCTACGTCTGCTTCATCTAATTTTACTGAGAAAATGTTACGTGACTAACTGCTCATAATGAGCTAAAATAGATTTAAAGTCTCTGCACAATTTATTGTGTACAGACAATTAAAATCAGTTGTGTGTGAAGATATGTTTTAAAAGAAACTTTGATCATGTGTCTCAGGTGCATAAGCTCTCCGTGGCACGTTTAGTCTGCTGTAGTAATTTTCCTGGGATGTTTTCTGTGATCAGAGAGATAACAAGATTGCAAGAGATGAGACAGTCGGCTACTCAAGTGAGAAAACTGCCATCTACTGGCAAATTGGATCCATTTTGTCACAGCATGATTGGAAAACTACTGGCAAATGTTCTTTTATCTTAGCATTTTTTTCTCATTTGGCTTATTTTTTTATTCCTTGTGAAGTGAAAATTATTAGCAGACATTTTCCCTCATAACCTGCTGCACTTAGTTACTAATATCAGTTATTAATACATAACAAAAAGTGACCTCACCATTTTAGCATTGATTTATGTGGTTTTCATTGCCACTGTGCTTCTTTATTCCCTTACCCCTTTAGGCAGATAACACTAAAGCTGAAAATTGCATGACAATGGACCATATATTATCTCAGTATAATGACCCTGGTATACAACTTAGGCTGCTACACAGGGGATTTTGGCACAATTCTGTCATACATTTATTCATCCAGTGTGTTCTGAAGACCTAGTTGAAGCTGTAATTAATCTACTGTCAGAAAATAGCATATGCAAATGGTGATGCAGGCATTGCAGAGGGAAGCAGGGCGACACCTTTGTAAAAGAGTGCCAAAGAGTACATGGCAGTCCACATTTTAATGTAGTTATATCACTTACACAATTGGTCTCCAACCACTTTTCATGCCAACTATTACACAAGCTGATTTGAGTGATTATCTCACCTACAATAGGACAGGGGCAGGCTACTCATGAAATCAGCATATATACTGCAAGGCTGTAGTGAAAACCTGTGTACTAATAGCCCGGAATGGCATATGATTTTTCACCAATGAACTGCATAATTAAATTTTTGATTTATTTCTTTTTTTACAAGTGCTTAGTATGATGTCTGACAACGAACCAACTGCACTGCACAGGCACGCTTGTTGCTTGAACCACTAAAATCTGGTGCATTTTTCTTTTAGGATGGTGTATGTCATTTGTCCCATTCTGTGGATACAAGGCATGGCTATCAATAATCATCATGATAGTCATTGGATTGCACATAAAAAAAAGAATTATTTAGCCTAATTCGTCTCTGCTGTGAATGTAATCATTCTGTAACACTTCAGTGGAGGCAGCTTTCAAGAAAGTAACCTTGCTTCATTTTTGATTGATTTATTTATTTTTATTTGGTTGCTTTCAAACTTTCACCTTTTGAAATCATCCACTTATGTAACCAGACCTTGAATGTATCACAGCGAGAATACCATTGCAGAGTAGCCACAGCAACAAGGCACTTTAAAAATAGTGAACGTGATAAATTACACTGGAGAAATGATTAATCGCATAACATCAGACGTGCACACATTATGTCTCGTCATTTGACCTTTTCACTTTGTTGTGCAATGATTTGCTTCATCTGGTTAGAATGACATGACAAAGATGACATTCATCGGACAGACAGAAGCGTGTGAATAGTGTTGTAGATGAGGGCAGAAGAGATAGAGCGGTCTCTGGGAATGTGGTATACTTTTTTTTTTTTTTGTTGCTGTGGAGGACTTGAACTATTCATATCATTGACAGAACCTGCAACTGAAAATCTGTCAGACTGGAGGAATGTGCAAAACAAACACGAATAGCAGTGGCATGTTTGTGACATCTGACACAATCTGTGAGAAATACTGAAGCACTACTGTCTTTTCTGTTTCCTCCCACTGTTTGCTATTAGGGCTTATGAGCTGCATTTTGCATTCATCAAGTAACATCTGCTTTTTATCAGCCCAGTAAATATCCATTCTTTCCCATGTGACTTTGTGGAAGAACATTTAAATGGACAATAGCAATAAAAATGCAAATTCTGACACATTATCAGAGTATTTTTTGTCAGTCTAGCTCCACTAATATCCATTAGCATTTAAAATGTTTATTTGTTGCATCCCCCTAGCTTAGCTGCAATAGAAGTCCTCCCAGTGGTGCACCTGTCATCTTCTGTTGAGATCTTCTTAAAGTCCACACTTGATTTTCTGTGGTAGGTCATAAACTTGCAGCATCTTTTGCCCCACGCTGAGCCTGGGAGAATATGCCCTGTCAGACACAATCGCTTTCTTTTTTAAATAGACGGTTACTCCCAACATAGCCACCTCACGAGGCAGCTTTCGACATTTACGTTTGCCTCCACCTGTGTTTCCATTCATTTCTCTACTCAGCAAAAGCCCTATTCGGACGGGATTGGTTGCCCAAACAATGTTTGAGTTTTAATTACTGATATAGGATGTCTCTAATTTCATGTATCTGTTCAGATGGGATTAGAATCTCTGTAATTTCTCTCCAGCTTTACAGAGATGGGAGTGGCTACTTGAAGCTGTCAGTCAGTACAGTTTCCCGTCTCAATAGCTTGCAATAATTATTATTTATGTAGTTATTTATTGTACATCTTAAGATAGACTCTCAGCAGGCGATATAGCTGGAAGGCTTTGTTCGGCCTCCATGCCAGTTAAATCGGCCAGGAACTGTTCGCCTCTGTACCAGCACAGCGTTGGACTTGTAGTGATATACAGATGTGTACAGATGTTTCAGTGAAAGGCATGTTACTGCGCCTCAGAAGACAAGATAAGACAAGATAAATTCCGCATATAGGTTTCTATTCGGATTGGATTAAATTTATCAGACCTCTTAGTTTGATGAAAAATAATAAGGTAATTTGCTCTGTAATTATCTCTGAGGTCGTCTGTATAAAACACAGACATGGTCGATTTGGACTGAACTAAAACCACTGAGGACATCTTTGATACACCCAATCACCTGACATCCCCTGTACAACTAATCCCATCCGAATAGGGCTATAAACTGACCAGATTGCAGCAGTGGTAGAGCCTGACTTGCTAGCAGAGAAATCTCCTGGTTAAACACTTAAGATCTACATTAGGGGGTCTCAAACCACGTGCCACGGAGGGCCGAGAGCATGCAGGTTTTCAATCCAACCAATCACTACAGCAGCTGTTTTCACTAATTAGCACACCCTCAGCCAGAGAGGAGGAACTCATCATTGAAATCAGCTGCTGCAGTGTTCAGTTGGAATGGAAATCTGCAGACTCTTGGCCTTCCAGGGCTCGTGGTGTGAGACTACTGATCTAGATGCTTCCTAGTTAAACTTAGATTGTCTGTATTGTCTGGCGGGGCTCTCGGTGGAGCTAATCCCACAGTGATAATATCCTTTTCCTAAACATGTCAGATAGTCTATCAGGTCAGACAGATTTAAAAAAAACGCTCAGTATTGGGAATGGCTGCATTGCTGTTTACAGCTTGTCAATCACAACGCTGAGGCAGGTTTAACTGTCAGTCAAAAACAGGGTCCTACACTACTGCATGATTTAATTAACTCCGTTCACTTTCTGAAGGTTAATTGGTGGGAAAAGCTTGGCTGGGCATAACAAGCCAATTGACAGAGATAAGAGGAGCTGTCTTCTCACAAGTTTAGTCAGCATACATGAACTTCATTCATTATTTTACCAGCTCTAAATGTGAAACGCGTTAATGCAGTTATGAGCAGTCGGACAGTTTCGACAGCAGAGACCAAACAACCCTGATAAATGTACCTGTGCAGCAAGTTTTTACACACCTTTCTGTCACTTTAAAGGCTGCACAGGAGCTCCCACTTTAGCTCGACATGTCATGAGTCAGCAGCTAGAGAGACGTAGCTGGCAGATGCTAGGCTTAGAGGCCAAAATAGTGTGCCGAGTTGATGGTCAGTTGATGGCCTGGAAAATTGCATTTAAACCTTCAGGTGTTATTCCACGTTGTATCTTCCTCTGAAACACGCAGAATTAAATTAAGCACCACTTTGCTCCTGTCCCTTTGATAAATGCTGTCTGAAGCCCAGTTGTGTGCTCTTGTTCCGTATGTATCCTGTAGAGCTGAACTTAGGTCTGACACTGTGGCAATAGATTTTTGAGCTTTGCAGCTTAGCTATATAACAGCGGTTTCCTTGTCTATATTATAGAAATTGCAGTATCGATTGAATGCTGATTAAGTATTGTTATGGACAGTTGCGCAGGATGAGGCCAAGTCTCTCTGGTATCTTGTTTGCTGCTCAGCTACTTTCATTCTGCAGTGTGGTTTCTATAACAGTCCAAATCACTGATGCATTTGTTTCCATCAGTGCGGCGTGATTCCATGCTATTCTCCTTGGCTTATCATCTTTATAAGGGGTGTCATCTATAGCAGAGCTTTTAGTCCGTAATGAGATTTTTCGCTCTCTTCTAGACTTGAATGGCACGAGGTCATGAGCCTGTTGAAGGACTCTTGATACACTGAAGAACAATAGAGTAGGGTATTGGGAATTGACAAGAGATGGCGGGCCAGTAAGTCATTTAAAGTTTTACAAAGTATGACACCTGTATGGAATACAAAGTAGCAAGCGGGCTGAATCTAACTTTGGAATAGACCAGAGGAGGATTCAAATTTCATTTGCTCCGGCGTGACTATACTGACCCCACCTTTGCACTCAAGGTCTTAATTATCCAAAAGAATCCAAGAATTGACATTTAGCGCCTAATATATAATCAGCATTAATTGGAATCAACCCACACTTCAGCAATACTTATTAGTGTGATACTAATTTGATACTAATTAGCAGGAACCACTGAAAGACGATAACAGAAAGACGATATTTGTCCTTCATTAATCTGTGCAGCAACTTAAACTGAGGATGTCAGGGGAGGAGATTACAAGACTGCTGAAGCAACATCAACAATGGCAAAAATAGAGAAAAAGGTTTTCCTTTATTGCGGTTTATCTTACCTGACATGATGCCTGTTTTCATGTTTCCATGTCAGCATGTTTTGTCACTTCCCACAGTATTTTAATGTACACATTTCCAATGCTGCTCTCTCTGTATTGTGAAGAATCATGCCAACAATTTAATATCGCAGGAAATACGTTTCTTTTATCTGTGCACACAGATAATTGCAAATGGGCAGAAATGGACCTTTAGCCCTTATATGATGAACATGTCTATAGCTACAGCATGTAACTCCACATACAGTATCTTATTGTGGGATTTTTTTCATTTCGAGGTTCAGAGGGTCACACACAGATAAATACTATAGGGAAAGTGTCATCTGGACTCAATTTATATGTGGAGGCAACTCCTATTGTCACAAGGGTATAAGAGGCTTTGTCTTGAAAACAAATGAATATAATACATCGAGCTCGGGCACTGTACCTCCAGTTATCAGGGAAGTGAAGTTAGATTTTAAAACAAGATAGTGTGCAGTGCCTTGCAGCTGCATTCTTTCCTCTATGAGCCTGGTTTCAGAAGGCCTGACAAGTCCAACAAGTATATCACTGAAGCCCTAAAAAGTCCTCAACTTTTAGCAAACAGTATTCACTAAGGACAGAGCCATTAATTCTATTCCAGGCAATATTCCCTGAGTAATTAATGTATGAGTTTAATATCCTCTGATATAACCCTAGCATATGTGCCCTCGTTCTCCCTCTCTCCAAAGCAATTCAGTAGCTCAATGAGCACAATGTTTTCCTTCCCCAAGAGGAGTAGTTCCATTTCAACTCAATTGATTCTCCACTTCTGGTTTCCCCATCTTTACCTTTTTCATTCTTTACAGCAAGAAGCACATGCATTTTCAATGACATCAAATAAAGGGCAGTCATTGGTATGGATGAGGAGGGGTCCTCAGAGATAGAGGCACCTTCACCATCACAAAGCACAAGATAGAAAGCACAGGAGAAACAAGAAATACCAGGGCCTAAAACTGTAAAAAAAAAGAGGCCTTTTGATACTATTCTGTTGTAGATGCTTAGAGATAGAACTGAAAAACATTTATTTAGTATGCACACTGAAACTGTTGCGAGAGATATTGAGGAAATCAAGAGGAAGGGACAGAGGGAGATAGTCAGAGAGGGGGATGTAGTACACTGCATGTGCATGCAGTGTACTACTGTCCATGGCGGGGAGAGTAGCTGCAGGTTCAGGATCTGTTTCCTCCATGTAGCTTACTGGAGCTTCTGTCAAAGTTTGCCTTGAAGCACTGGCTCTTGGTGTGGAGAAGCACTCCCGAGGCTCTGTGTAAGAGAGGATGAGTCTGCCTCACTTTCAAAGACTTCAGCCACGGAGAGCCATTGCAGTTGAAAGATTCCCCTCAAGGTAATATCAACCTGTCACTTTCACAACACCCAATTCATCCCTCTCCTTTAAAACTGTATTGGCATTTGACCTCTCTGTGATTTTCCATTATGCCACTTGTACTATTTTAAAAGTCAGTTTCCTCGCCTAAATTTAGTTGTATTACACACTGTCAAGAATCCTTTTTTATGACAGAGTGGCCTCAATTCTCTCTATGCATTTCTGGCTGCATGTGTGATGTTTGTAGTTTTTTCATGATAAAATGCATTGGAGCCAATGATCTACTGAGTACCAGGAGGGTATGCATGTATGTATGCAGGAGCTCTGTGCAACTGGAACAGGAATTTACAAGACTATGTTTGAACTAGTCTTCAAGAACAGGGTTTCAGTAGGTTATCCACAGAAGAGGGAAAGAAAAAGAAAAGCCTTCATTACCCAGTGCATAAAGCCCAAATGGAAAAAAGGACTGTGGAATGGCTGCCTGTGTCTGATAGGGGAATATACTCGGCTCTGATGCCTTCGGTGTTCTGGCCTGCTGCACTCAGGGCTAACACTGGACCATACAGATTGCAGCCATTATGGAAAGTGAGTCTGTGGAGGCAAATGGGCCCAAGCCTCTGTAAGGCAACATACACCTCAGGCTGCCTTGGGCTCAGCTGAAGGCCAGAATACATGCTGTGCTTTGCATGAAACTAATGCACCAAGAATTAATGTTAATATAGGGCTTTGTTTATCTTCTAACTACTTAGCACTGCAGGCTTCATTTTTTGGCATATGTAAGCGTTAAGACACCAATACAGGACTTCAGATACAATGCCTGAATGCAAAATCTGTGTTTTGTCATGCAAAAGCTAGTTCCTATCAGTGTATGCATATGTATATCTGTTTACCCTAAAAAGGGAAACCAGCCTCACTTTAATTCATGCATTGGTCTCAGTGGTGAGTCGGTGAATAGGCTCACTAGAGTGAGTCACAGTGGACAAACAAAACAGCCTCTATGCATTCGAAATGAGAGGAGACTTCAGGTTAAACTTAAACTTCCATTTAACTCCTAAAGCATGTTGCTCCAATGTCACACTGTGAGCTGGTGGAGGTCAGGTCAGATGAGCCCAGCCGCTGCCAGGCAGTATTTACTGTAAAGGTCAGAGAATGGGGAATAATAACAGGGCACCATTTTCCTTCAAGAGATCTTTTGCCTTGCTGGATATTCTGCAGGGCTGTATTTTTCATATTCATTTCATGGAACATTTGATTTGGAACCTCTTTCCTCCAACGGGCTTTCAAAGTGTTCTTTCCCTCAGTGCTTCTCTGTGAATGCTCTTTTGTTGTCATGAAGGTGGTCTTGTAATGGCAGCCTTTGGCGTTTTATTGCAGTGTCCTCTGCTGCAGCTTTTATTTTTCTTCTTTATTTGTGCTTGAGCAGATCACCACTGGTTTTACTTAATTTGACCAACGTATTCCCGCGGTAATTATTTTGTTATTAATTAGTATAAGCTTGAGCAAAACTGCAGCTGATAGATGCAGAACTGTGCTGCCCTCCATATGTACTTTAAACTCCAGTGTTGATGGGTGACTAAAAAAATCTGGGCCACATGCATTTTTCAGCCAATGTGTGTGGACACAATCTTGCCAAGTGAAGAACAGAAAGCTGCGACAGACATCAAAAGACCGCTCCATAATAATGTGATCATGTCAGACTGAACTTCAGTGATGTGATGGGGTCGGCCCTCAGATGTGGAACCTTGTCAGACTCACATACTCAGTCAAATCTTCATGTTGACTGACACCCGACAAATAGCAGCTCAGAGAGATTTCCATGTTCACCGTAAGTTTATTCCGCACCCCACCCACTATGTGCAGCATGCTGTGTGACGCACTGACATTTACAACATTTAGTGCTGAAAGAGACAGGAAATGAGAGGCATCAGTGTTTGAATGAAGTGAGACATTTTAGATATGCAGTGTGCTTCCCTGATGTAATATCTACATTTGTCCACTTTATAAAACAGGCACAAGTGGACAAATTTGTGTTATAGGTTCATGTGTGCTCTGACCCTCTCGTCTTTTTCCAGTTCATACGAAACTTATAGAACCTCAGCCTCAGATTAGTCTAGCACTATTCTAATGTTATCAATATATGAACATACACTGCAGTTTTAATGGAGATCAACCAGTTATGTTCTTTTAACATATTATACAGTTCTACCTCTTATTTTACTTTTTAGCCTGCAGGCAGCAAAACAGATCATTTGGTTTAATTTCAATACATTTATAGAGAATATTTTATTTACTCTATTCAATTTTTTGTTTTATTTTTTATGTAGGAGTCTGGTTGTATGTTAGTGTTTGTGCATATTAACTGTGGACGGCACAAGGCTTTGTGCTGGAGACTGTTTACCTTTTAATGTCCGTAACAATTACGTCCACCACCTAATTTATGATAGATAAGGAGAACGACAACCAAGTATTTGTGTAATTGTAATGTGATAAATTAGCCTTACAAAAAGGTCAAATGACTGCAGGAATGACCTTAGGTCCACGATGGCAAGTGGGGTTTCAGCTTGAAGTATATTCTCTCTGCCATAAACTGTCACATTTATTCTGTTCCAGCGGTGTGATTATCCCTCTTCTCTAAAGCCATGTCCTCTAACACAAAAAACACCTCCTCACCCCCTGTGACCTCCCACAAGGCAACACATCCTGGCCTATGTCACAAGCTGAACTGGTGGACTAAAAGAGAAGCATACATTACTGAGGGCAGTGGGTGGGCACACATCAATACCTCTGGGTTGAAGTTTTCAACAGCTGCCTTCTATGATTAACTTGTGTGCTCAGTGGTATTCTACCTACTTACAAATTGGTGTCTACAATAAGACTATTTTTTTGCTACTACTGCAGTTATATCTCTGATTTATGCAGTAGTCTCAGTTCAGCTACTCAAACAAGCTTGTTTTCTTTGATTCTTGACGATTCTTTTAAACTGGAGAAACTTTATAGACTATAGTCTCATTTGTTGTGGAGATGCTGTCAGTGTTAATGTTATGCAGTACAAGTATAAAGGATTTGGTGTGAACATCTGGTTTTAAAAATGTTTCCCATGATGTCTGACCATTTAAGAGGCAATGCTTCATGCTGTTCTAAAATGACCCTTTCCTGAAGTGCAATGTTGATGTAAAACTGAATAAAATGACTTATTGGTTCAGTCCAACTTGGTTTGAAATCTAGTCAAGGTCGCCTTTAGCAGCAATGCCATGTCCCACTGATTATGAAGTATTGCGGCCTCTCCTATAGCCTCAAGGTCAGATGTATTGACTGCATGTTAGTAGCTGCAGATAAAAGCAGGCAGTTAACAAATTCTGCTCTTACACAAACATTGTTCAACCTGCAGCAGAGTTTAAACATGCACTTTGCACCATGTAATTCGTAAACCCTACAGATTGTATAAAAAGATAATAATCAGGATCTGTTGCAATTGCTGTCATTTTAGTTAAACATGTACCTGTGGATCACATAACATTATATTTCCTTGCTGGCAGTACCTTGAAACGAACATTTGAATATTGTATTGAAGGCCGTAGCAATGAGCATTTTGATAATGGTATTCTGTAAGGTAAAGGTAAGGTGAATTCAAGGCAAGGTATAGCTGAGATGGAGCTAACACTTTTGAGCTGTCGTTTAAAAGACCTGTAATCTTTACATTTGACATGAGATGGTATTTGAAGTTATCTTAAAGGTCACAAATGAAGAGCTGATAAAAAACAGAGAATGTTTGTGCCAGCCCCAACATTTCTGAATGTACTGTAGTTCTATAGCTGACAGTCATCGGGTCATTTCCAACAAAGAAACGGTAAAGAAAAGAGAGGTTCATAACAGCAGAATTCGAGGTTGTAGTTGAAGAAACTAAAACACCTTGATATTTCAAAATCGAAATGTGTTGCCTTTGCTGTGTGGATTACAATTTCAGCAAAAGTTAACACAGTGGAAGAAACAAAATGTTCTACCACTGACATAAAGGAGAGATGGCATGACATGTCTTGTTAGCCACTGATGAGCTATAACAATAACAGGCATGTTAGTGCTGAAATTAATACAAGCTTTTCACAGTTGTTAAATAGCGCATGCACTGACTGAGGTGGTAATTATTATCAGCTTTGATATATCGGAATAGGTGGTTCATTACCATAATTGCCTCCCAGTATTTTGCAGTTTGAGTGGGAAACTTCCATAAATGCGTAATTAGCCAAAAATGCAACAAAAGTAGCAACCACCCCTTTGATCTAATTATAGGTGCAAAAGGTTCATTACACTGGTATGGTAAAATTGACACAGTCACTAAGCCTGTTTTTTTGCCAAAAAAGGGTATGTGACGGTGAAAAACGTTGATCTGGCCCATCATCTGCCATTAGCTGTACCAATAGTGCAGATACTAATACTAATACTAATAGTGTTAGCAGTAGTAGTAGTGGCTTTACAGTAGTACTGACTCCATTTTTGGGACATTCTTCTGGTGCTGCTTGCACAAAGTAAAAAATTAAGCATTAGCATTTGTAGGATTTATATGTGCATATATTTGTTACATAGGAACAAGACTAACAAGGGATTAAACAAAAAGAATCAATTTTGAGGTTGTTTTCTCTGTACTCTTTTGCAAATTAAAGAGCAAGAGCTCAAGGCTTGTCTCCCTTCACGAAAGGTTTGAATCACATTTAGGATGATACGGTAATCTCACCTTGCACACCATTTCCCCCTTTTTTCTCGTATAATCCAGTTCAGAAATTTATATTAACACATAAAAAGGTTTTAAAAGGAAAATCCTAAACAAATTGGCCTAAATTTACATTTCATTGGGTTTTGTAATTGATTCAATGCAGCTTCTTAACAGTGGCCTCCTTCAGTTGCGTTGACAGTCCTCAGGTTAATGGTGTGAAAACAGGGACCCTGCTTTTCCCAACCTGTCAAGTGGTAATTGGCCAACGGTTTCCTTTAATAGCAGCGTGCCACAGGGACTGCAAACACCTCTTAAACTGTGTACAAAATAATTGGAAGGGCATGAACAAGGAGAGCATGCTCTACATGAATCCTTTTAAGTCTGTGATGGGATAATAAATCTTGATAAAATTAAGTTATACTTATTGTCTGGATGTTTGTGAAGCATATATTGCTGCTAGAAATGAGGCAAAGAAATTTAAACACTGGCTGCAACTTTTATTTAATAAGTATATAGTAACTAAATGTTATATTCTGTTAAAGGAAATTGCTGATAAAAAGGGACTGCCTCAGAACTCATCATTTTTTAAATTACACTAAAATCTGTGCTTATGTAGTTGGTATACAAGATCCAAACTTTGTCAACAATGTGTTCTTGTCTGTACTTTGCAGGTTATTCCTCTGTGAGCATGAAAGAGACGCAGAGAAGAAGACAGTGGCGGAAACAATAAGATAAGACCATTTAACGATGGTTGCCTCTAAGGAAACAAGCACAAGCCAACCTGAGGTGGTGAAAAACATAAACTCAGCTAGGCATCACCAAAAGGTCACTGCAGGCAAAACTCAATGAATGGAACTCAGTATAAATGTTAATACTCAGCGTCTTTTTGTGAGTGTCTGGTATATGAGGACAGATTCATCCGTCAATGAACGGGAGACTAATAAATGGATTGTTTCTGGCACTGAACTGTTGAACAGTGGACCATCCAACTCAATTATCAACAGGATCAGCTCAACTGTGACAAAACCACAGTGGTAATACACCCTCTTCTCATTTTTGGCCCCTGCACATGACTCTCAGAGAAGCACCAATGGCCTGCAGCATAGGCATGGTGATGAGTGCCTTTTTTTGGTCTGTGGCCATTCTATATTTGACTCATACAGGCAGAGTCAATGGAGACTGCTGGTTAATTGAGGGTGAAAAGGGCTTTGTATGGCTGGCAATTTGTAGCCAAAACCAACCACCTTATGAGGCCATCCCTCAGCATATCAACAGCACCATTGTGGACCTTCGTTTGAATGAAAACAAAATCAAAAGTATCCATTATTCTGCCCTTAGTCGCTTTGCCAACTTGACCTATCTGAACCTGACTAAGAATGAGATCTCCTATATAGAGGATGGGGCCTTTTCTGCCCAGTTCAACTTACAAGTCCTTCAATTGGGCTTCAACAAGTTGCGGAACCTGACAGAGGGGATCCTCAGGGGTTTAGGCAAGCTGCAGTACCTCTACCTCCAGGCCAATCTGATTGAGACTGTGACACACAATGCCTTTTGGGAATGTCCCAACATTGAGAACATTGACCTCTCAATGAACCGAATCCAGCAGCTAGATGGGTCCACGTTTGCCAGCTTGACTAAACTTACCACCTGTGAGCTATACACTAACCCTTTCAACTGCTCCTGTGAATTACTTGGTTTTGTCAAATGGCTCTCAGTTTTCCCCAACAGGACAAACGAACGAATGGTCTGTGACTCCCCGGCTGGCGTCTCTGGTTACAGCCTACTAAGCCAGAATCCCAACAACCCGGCTTATCGAAATGCTCTTTACATGCTCACCACTGTGTGTACAGATGACTATGTGACGCCATACCTTCCCTCGCCCCCTGAGCCAACCACCCCCCCTCCAGACTCGACTCCCTGTGGGTTGGAAGACTGTCCCTCGGGAACAGAGCCAGATGACATCTCCATCAGCCCAACGTACTATGACGTGGAAGTAAACCCTCTGATGAAACTGAAGCAAGTATCAAATACAGGTGCCACCCTCACTGTTCAGATCCCCCATCCCTACAAGAAGATGTACATCCTCGTTCAGTACAACAACAGCTTTTTCACAGATATTCAAAACCTGAGAGGTATGAAGGAGGATATTGAGCTGAAAAACCTTAAACCCCACACTGACTACACATACTGTGTTGCTTCTATACGTAATTCTCTTAGATTCAACCACACTTGTCTGACAATCACTACAGGCCCTTGGAATGGAAAGGATAGAGTGGTGAACAATGCAACTGCGACTCATTACATCATGACAATTTTAGGCTGCCTCTTTAGCATGGTAATATTTCTGGGAGTTGTCTACTATTGCTTGCGAAAAAAGCGGCAGCAAGATGAAAAGCACAAAAAAGCAGGCAGCCTGAAGAAAAATATAATGGAACTCAAGTACGGACAAGAACTGGAGGGAGGGACCATGTCTCGGATGTCACAGAAGCAAATGGTGGCTGGGGAGTCTATGTCTCGCATGCCATACTTACCATCTGGAAGTGAGATGGAGCAGTACAAATTTCAAGAGATAAGTGACACGAAAATGGCTAAAGGAAATTACATAGAGGTGCGAAGTGGAGATCACCATGAACGCAGGGAATGTGAGATGCCTATGCCTGGGAACAGTCAAGGGTCAGTGGCAGAGATTTCTACCATTGCAAAAGAGGTGGATAAAGTCAATCAGATAATTAACAACTGTATAGATGCTCTTAAATCAGAATCCACCTCTTTCCAAGGGGTGAAATCTGGAGCTGTATCCACTGCTGAGCCGCAGCTGGTACTAATATCAGAACATCCACAGAGTAAATCTGGCCTTTTGTCCCCAGTGTATAAGGACAGCTACCACCATTCTTTGCAAAGGCATCGTACCTCAGATGCCTCGCCAAAGAGGCCCAGCACTGCCACAGGAGGGCCCATGCGAAGCCCCAGGCCTTATCGCTCTGAATCCAAGTACATAGAAAAAACTTCCCCAACAGGAGAGACCATCCTCACTGTAACACCTGCAGCTGCCATCCTGAGGGCTGAGGCAGAGAAGATTCGGCAGTACAGTGACCACCGACACTCGTACCCCGATGCTCAGATAGAAGAGCTGGAGGGACCTGACAGTCACAAGTCCTCCATCCTGGAGCCCCTTACTCACTCCCGCTCCAGAGACTTAGCGTATTCTCAGCTGTCTTCTCAGTACCATAATCTAAGCTATTCCTCAAGTCCTGAATACTACTGCAAACCTTCACACAGCATCTGGGAGCGGTTCAAACTCAACCGCAAACGGCACAAAGATGAGGAATACATGGCTGCAGGCCATGCGCTGCGTAAGAAAGTCCAGTTTGCAAAGGATGAGGACCTGCATGACATTTTAGATTACTGGAAAGGTGTATCATCCCAACATAAATCCTAACCTCCTCAAGTGTTTTTAATGGACCAGACATTGCAGAAATGACACAAGAACCTCATGTGACAATTAAGTCAATGGATACTTCCATATTGTAATCAACTACTCATTCATGTGTATCACATTCTATTTTGACTGTGAGGAAAATGAGGTAAAGATCCTTTAAAATCATAGATTTGTCATATTATGTATAACATTCATGGGGAAAACTTTTATCTATTAAGGAGAAAATATCTTGCAAATTTAAGAATATATATGTTGCAATGGATTATAGGTTTTTGGGTTATCGCATGGCCAAGTCCTGTGACAGTGGATTTGCTGTTGTGTACTTTGAGAATACTATATGAAGACGTGTCTACTGAAACCTCAATATTTTTCTTGAAGAACTATCTGAACCACACTCATTCAAAATGAACTTTTTTTCTCCCCTGCATATATTTCATTCAACAAAAACTATGTACAGATATGGTTTCTATATTTGCTGTATAAATGGAAAGGTATTAGTGATTGAATCAGGTTTATCAAATGGAGAGCTGTTCATTTAGATTATATGCTTACTAAAGAATGCCATGTCCCACTTGTCAGAAAGTTTGTCTTCTTACCCTCAATGGCCATTTTGTTTTGTTGTGTTTTTTCTCATGCGTATATTACAGATGGATTCAGTTTTAAAGGCCCCCCCAAACCACACTGCACAATATTCAGTGGGTGGAATCTTTTAGACTTCATGCAGGCGAAACATTACATCACCTGCTGTTAGAAGGTCTCACTCATCAACTTCATGAACCACCATTTGTATCTTTAGTACCAAAGTAGAAAAAGATGAAATGTTTACAATGTTTCTGCATGGTCTGAGAACCTGATGAACATAGTCGGTCAGGTTCCATGGTGATTTTTTTAATCAATTATGCCTCCAAAAGTCCAAATATTGAGAAAAGATAGTATTCACATATATGGTGTTGAAAGCCTAATATTAATCACTAACATTTCAGGGAAGGAAATGGTACTCTCTCACCTGTTGTTTGGGTATAAAGAGAGCAGAAGAGTTTATCCTACAGCCCGATGGATGAATGTAACACATACATATTCTGATCTGTATATGGCAGCTTTTATGTATTCTTTCAACGAAATATTTATTTAATGCTATTAACGACCATGTTGTTTTCTTTGCTTCAATATTTCTTCCATTGTACTATATTGCATAAATGTCTGATCCAATAAGCGCAGGAGAGTAGTTTGTTTTCAGATGGGCCTTGTTGCTTGCTGAGAGGTTTCATTTTTTACTGCTAGGCTGTTATATCTTTTTGTATATTATGAAGCTACCAGATGAATATCAACATGCTAGAGTAAAATCTGAGAATGTGAAATTGAATCCTCTGACTTACTGGCTGTGAATTTGTATATCATACAATATTTGACTAAATACAAGACTTATTAACGCTTTCTTTGTAAGACGTTTATGTAGCTCATTCCTAACAGGCTCATGATATGTAACATATAACATATTCATGAATGAACAATCAATAGCAGCTCTATTACTCTTGCAAACAATGGTAATAAGGCAAGTTTAAATTTATTGTGGGTGTAGAACAGAGATTAAAGAGAAATATCCCTTAAAGGTTCAGCATTTGATATGCACATTACCTATTTATTACCTTACTGGGTTATATTACATAAAAATGTTTTCTATAGAACTTACATGTTTGTTCAGCTGAGGACGAGATTTCGAAATCTGATAGTAAGGATGACCTGAGGAAATGAACTTATCTGTTGAACAATTTGGCATCACTTTTATCATTACAAGCTGCAACCACAGAGTACAGGAAACAGCTGATCTTTACAGGTAAATGTGAATCTAGTAGTATAGTAGTTTTTTTTTTCTTTTTTAAACTGAGAATTTGTTAGCCCTTTGTTAGCCTCTACTGTAGAATAATGTTGCACATATTTCACATAAATGTGAAAAGAGGCTATTATTATTATTCATGAATGTAATATAAATCATGCCATGAGCCTGATACGAATGTGTTATGTAAGCACCTTGTAAAGTGTTAACTTGGTTGTCTGACTTAATATTTCAACCGCCTTAAGATTTTGGGATGTGTGTACAAGTGTAAATTTTCTTTGTTTTATTTTCAATGTTGATACTGTTGACAAGTCTTCATTTATTGTCATTTTTATAAATGCATTTCAGTATATTCTGAGAGCTGTCAGGTTTCCAGTTGATTTAGCCACTTAGCGACATGTTTTTATACTGCATATTGTAGCACTTCTGTGTCTATTAAAGAGTTAAAAGTGTTGAGAAAACCTTTGGAAAGATGAACAGCTGTTTTTCAAGTGCATCAAAACAAACAAGAGCACAAAATTGTGTTTTTTTATTTTATTTTATTTCTTAATACTATGTTATCTGCTTTCAGACAAAGTACTGTGAAATAAAGTTAAGGGTGCACCCATAAACTCAGCATCTTTACTCTTATCTGAGTCTCACGCTAAAGCTACACCAGCGTGTCAAGTTGCTATCAGGATAGTGTGCAGCTCTACTTCCTGCTCAAAGCATGACACCTCCACTGACTGGAACAAGAAAGTCGAATGCCATCTGCTTTTCTCCATTCATTATGAAAGGTAATATTATTATAATACATTTTACAGAAATGCAATCAAAATTTGTTATGTAAATGTTGAATCCTGTGGCTTGTTTTGATAGCAATGAAAATGAAAATAATACTAATAATGGCATCATTTACTTTTGCAAAATCTATAGGCCTACATCTCCACTTTGATAATTAAAGGGCAATGAAAGAAAGAAAGAAAGAAAGAAGCAGCAGGAGCTGCCTAATGTATTGGTTTTTCCCTCATTAATATGTAAACCTATGCAGCAAGATGCTATCTAATTTTAGTTATCTAAAGTCTAATTAGATTATCTACTTTATAGAGGGGACCCGTGGTGTATGTATGATGTTTCCATGTATTCTTGAATTATTATGGTCACAAGTGCCAATTCCTCATGAATATACAGATATATGTGATAGTACTCTAAAATCAGATCATCTATTCTATCGGGTGGTGTAAGTTTTAAGTTTCTATTGCTTGTATGTTATTTTGTTCACTAGAATAAGTCCACGCACACACACACACACACACACACACACACACACGCATACACACACAGTCGCCACCATGACAATAGTAATGTCCTGCATACCTTCTGCCATGGTGGCAGGACATAAGATCAGATTTTGACAATGTGTCTTCCATTTCTCAGCCCATTTTGATAGCACAGGTTTTTTATTCCTGCAGAGCAGGGTGTCATGTTGAAATATTTCCAGTGCAACTACAATGGGGTTGGTTGGCACATTTTTTTTTTTCAGCATTGATGGTAAACATCAGGTTTTGGTGTCAGTCCTTCAGAATAAAAGAGCAAGAGCCGACTCACCATTTTGCACAAACTTTCAAAAATCATACAATGACAAATTCATCACACAAGAGGCAGAGAAACCAATTTTTCCACCAACAGTAGCCTCAATAGACCAGAATACAATGCAGCTACAAGACATGTTGCATTTTCTGTGAGGGACAGGACCTCTATCGCTATTGCTCTCTCCATCTACATGCATAACCAAAGCTGAATTATCATTTTCATATCCAGGGTCACGCCCCACATTCTGGTCCATCCTTTGAGTGTTGTCAAAAGGTCTGGAAATGTAATATTTATAAAGTAAGTAAGTAACAACTAACCATTTAGAAATAGAAGAGTCAGAATGAGGGAAAGTGGGGACACCAAAAATTTGATTTATTATTTCATAGCAAAATACCTAATGTAATGCACTGAGCATCAAAAATCCATATATAACATCATAAGACTATAAAGGCAGGATTTTTTCCATTAAATTAAGGTCAATTTCACCATTTGCAAGTGGTTTGCAGGACCTTTATGCCCAAACTGAAGTATTAGTGCCTTGCTGGCCCATATGAGAATAAAGGCTGTCATTGTTAATTTCTGCCTTGGCTATTGAAAAGGTTGACATGTAATTATTTAATGAAATTTAATGAAATAACCGAAAACAATTAATAAATCTTTGTTTTTGTTTTTATCATTACCACTTAAATCAAAATGACGGTAATTGAGCCCGGTGATCAGTGTGGGCACCAGACCTGTGTCATATTTAAAGTACTGATAGTCAATGCCTTGTGGACAATTTTTAATTTTCCCCACTAATAAAATAATTTGACCACGAGGATAAGCCAGGATGAAACAGGATTTACATGTACATTCTGCATTTACAGCACTTTGGATTTGCACAAAATCTACTATATACTTTAATGGCTTGAGAAATGATGCCTTGTTTCCACCATGCCTTGTTTTAAAGGTTAAAACTCTTCACTCTCCAGGGGCAAAGTGAGTATGCATTTGTTCCTTTGCATTTCTCCCGCACCCCAAAAACAGTGAACTTAATGTTGAAAGGAAAATGTTGAAGCCATTGTTCATTATTATTTACTACCATGCTGCTATGATGTTGCATCTAGTTTTGGAGGAGTCGCACGGACGTCAAAATTTTGATTGAAGACGCGACAAAAGCAAGAGCTGGAAACAGGGCGCTGCTTTTACGTCGAGCGATGGCGGTCGACTGTGACATGGCGTGCAGTCGCGAATGGTGAAGAAAGGTACGATATGTTTTTCTCTCAATTACTCACTGAACAATCGCTTGACAGAGCTATCTTTTGATAATTTAGCTTTGATGTCTTTCACTCCTATTTTTAAAAACTGCGGGGGTGATACTTTCGCCCAGCTTGCATCATACAGTACGTCAATCAGGGATGCTCAGCACTGAAACTCTGACGCTCCCCAGGAACTCACAAGCACTACCTCAGTTGCAGGGAGTGTATTTGGGCCTAGAAACTCAACCCCAACCAAAACTGGTAGTGGTAATGGTTCTTAAAAAACGTTCCAATGTTCTGGAGATGGTTCCTCCTGGTGATAAAAGAGAGAGAAGTATTAGGCTACTTGAATGCTCAGAAGTTTGGTGTTGATTAAAGATACAGTGCAGAACAAATCAAAAACTGCAACCTGCTAAATGATAAAGTATACTTTCTATATTATGTTCTGGCGTTTCAGTGCTTTGGAGAGTTCAATCCTCAATGCAATAACCCTGTTGTCGGTCCACTTACACCGGCTCTGCTCTGTCCTGAAGTTGGCTGACTGAAACTTTCAAAGTGCCTCTTTTTCATGAGCAAATGTGGTGTTTTGTATGAAAGAATCTTTACCTGAAAATACCGCACAGCGGCAACTTGGAATTATTGTTTTGTAATAAAATATTTTTTTTTACAACTGTGTAAGATCAGAGATAGAACTTTATAATTCTGTAAGGTTGATTTGGTTTGATTCCTGATTACAACGAATTAATAGCTTGGATGATTTTAAGATAAATTATTGGTAAAATTAATTGTTTGAAGCACTTAAAAAACTAAAATGCATTAAATGAAATCAGTTTTGGTCTAATTTCTTTTCTCTCTTTTTTTTTTTTTTAAGGGGCCCAGAAAAACACCATTATGTGAAACAATATAATTACATTTCTTCTTTATTCATAACTTTTGCACACAAAACATATTAACATCACAACCAAAGAAAATTATTTTTCTGATGATTAAACTATTTTTCCAAACCTTAATTATTAAAAAGAATATATATACTACAGCATATAGTACAGCAGCTGGCATGTTATTGTGTGTTTGGCTGCTATTGTCCCAAGAAGATAAGATAATCTTGTTTTGTTTTTTTTGCTTGTTTGTACTGTCACTCCTTGTCCACTGTTGTTTGCATCTTATTGAGTTCCATGATATTGGACTGGACATAGATCTCTTGTCTCCCTTGATCAACGCTCACTGTCGCTGTGCTGTGGCCATGACTCTCCTCTGTTCAGCCGTCTCAAGCCTCCTCTCTCCTGATTCCTGTTTCTCCTGCCTCCTGCAATAAAAAATGCTGTTTAATCAACACATGGTTAAACCTGTTAAACCATGCTTGGTGTTACACTCTGTTTCTGATAATTATGCAATATCCAGCCGACTAACTCAGCATGTCACAACAGTTTGGTATAATAACACAAGCAGCTCTACCCTAAAACTAGAAACCAGCACAGCAGAACTCATCAAGATGTGCAGTGTGGTGCTGATCTATAGGGAATCAATGTGAGATGGTGGAGTCGTAGATGGCTTGTTGGAAGTTTTAGCCACTAATGAGCTGTACTAGCTCATTAGTGATGATGGCAAGGTACAATTTCTGACACAAAAAATGTTGTTTATCCAAAATCACCCAGGTTAAAATAATTTTCGCCCCATTGCCAGACAGGGCCTGAGGATGGCTGTGTCAGTCTGTCGGTCTGTCTGTCCATCTGTCCGTCCATCCATCTGCTGTTTAACACTCAATGCCAAGGCAACTTATCTTTAAAATCTACTGGGCAGATTGTCATGAAATTTGGATAGCACATTTACACTCCTCAGAGGATGGACCCTCTCCATTTTGGAGACTTCCTCTAGTGCCACCCTCAGGCCAAAATGTCAACTTTGCATACAAGATATCAGCAAAATGTAATCAGTAGTCATATTTCTTAAGTGCATTCACACTCCCCAAAGGAAGATTCCTCCTGATTGTGATAACCTTATGACCGTTCCCTTAGCACCATCCTCAGGCCAAACATTTGACTTGTACACAACTCATCTCTAAATGTAATGGGCAGATTGCCAAATAATTTTTCTGAGTGTACTCATGCTTCTCAGAGAATGAACCCTATCCACCCTCAATGTCAAATTTGATATCTCACAATCTTATCCGGTGGACTGCCATGAAATTTTCTGAGCACATTAATGCTCCCTGGAGGATGAGTCCTCTCAATTTTTGTAACCTCATGGCCTTTCCTCTAGCGTCACTCTTAGGCCAAAATGTGCAAACCCCATTCTTTCACTTCTTGCATTCCCATGACATGGACCATGACAGCGGGGCACCAGCAGCGGAGGCTCCACTCTTAACACTCCTTAAAATGCATATTAATGAAGCCAGGCATGCTAAAATCTGGGGCTCAGTCTGCTCATGTAAAAAAAAAGCTTCTGGTTAATAGATCAGCTGCGGTTGGTGGAGATGCATCACCACCACTGCAAATGTTCAGAGCTGATCTTGAGCTTGTGGATTTGTTATTGTCTCTGATTTACTTGGTTGCAACAGTGATGCTGTAAAAAATAAATTTTGTGCAATATACAGGCGGCACATTGGAGCACAAAAATTCTTTCTTGGAGATATGAGTACAACTTCTACTTCATGAAACATTTTTATATCCCTCTTCACTGCAAGAAAGGTTTTTTTTTTTTTTTTTTTTTTTGCACATATCCAGCCTTCCTGACATCCTTTCCGCAAAGTTTAGTGATGGAAACCTTTCTCTTATCCCTGGAAATGGCGCAGAGTGCATTAATAAGCCGCCAGCAGAGCATGACTAAGGCTCGAAGCAAAAGCTATGAAAATTGGAGAAAAGGAAACACCAGAAGTTCCTTAACTCCTTTCAGATTCAGTGTGTAATTGGATATGGGTGATCAGCTACGAAGGACAGAGCATGTACAGTGGACTTCAAAATGAGATCTGCTGTGGCAAAGATCAAAGCTCAAATAGCTGGTATAATTACCATATCTAGCTACTATAAAGATTCTCAGGGAAAGTAAAGAAGTGAACTAATAAGAGAAGGGGAAGATATTGAACTGAAGATTACTCCGTGACTGGCAGCCATGACAGCGGCTCTCAGTGATTCTAGATATCTTAACTGACTAGAGCAGAAACATACGCTATGCAAATCAAATCTGGATCTGGAATTTGGATATGAAGAATGACTGATAATATATGAAGAAATTATTTGCATTCAACAGCAACATTTTTACAGGGGCTCATAAACTCAGTGACAGATGTTCTTACTACTGTGGCATATGCAAAAAAAAAAAAAAAAAAGGAACATCATGAATTAATCTATCATGTTTTTACCAAGGGGTGTTGGAGCCTGTGATGTATGAGCACCTTCATGTTGATGGGCTGAAGCTCCTCTCTCTAGTTAAAGGAGATTTATGCTGATGGATGGATTTGACGAGCCAAAAGACCCAGGACCTGCTCATTAATACACAGCGCTGCAGCTCAAGACTAGAGCTCCAGTGATAACCAAGCACAAAGAGTGAATGATCCTTCAAATAAGCGCTGTGCAAAGGCAGGTCACAGGGACCACTAGTCAACACGACTGGCGGAGAAAAGAAGAAGAACTGCTGAGCACACTACATGTTCGAGCAGGCTAGACCGTATCGCTCATTACGATATAAAAGTGAGAGCAAATCAAAGAGTCTTCAGACTCCAGAAAAAAATAAGAAGTGTGCCCACATAGGTCACATGACTTTTGTTCCAGGAACTTTTGCTTCTGGCGATAATGAGCCCGCCTGTCTCCTCTCCACATCTTTGGTCCTCTTTCATTTTTTCCACCAAACAAAGACTCCTCTGATCATAGCAGGGTACAAACGAGAGGAAGCTGGGGGGAAAAAAATCAATGGCTCCATTCTTCTGGAAGATAAAAAGCTTTTAGGCTTTAATTATTTCCCCCTTGTAGCTTTATGAATTTGCTTACCACTCAATTCAGAGGTGAGCACTCTCATGCAAACACTTACAATGGGCAGGATCAGTGTATTAGCTCTCACCACATTCAAAGTAGCATGTTAATTATTAGCCTGCATTAAAGATCGGAAATTTGTTTGGACGCATAATCTGTTGGTATATTCATATTGATTCTTAAGGATTCTTGTCTTGTAAAACACTTGTTCTGCTTAGTTACCATGTTGTGGTTCAAAATCTTTGTTGTTTATAAAAAATACACAATAATACCTCTTACAGCTCCTTTCACAAGCTCCTTGCAGCTTCTTTCTAGTTGTTACATAATGGCAGTTTTTACTGGATATTAATAATTCATCCAGTCCAATTGGAAATGAAAAATGTCTTCAATCACATAAATCAAAACATAAACAAAGCCAGCGGGGAGACAAAGGAGTTTCAGCAGGGCAGGTTATATCACAAGAACAAATTGGGGTATTAAACAGCCCTGCATGTGATTAAACAAGTAAGTATATTTTGTTTTTACAATATATTGGTGTATCTTTAATATCTGAGATCCTTCAAGAACCTCATCTTCATGAAGCCATCTTGGCGAAACATGTTGTTCCTTGTTGCACTGAGTATATAATGTAAGAAATTTGTGAAGAAACCAATTCACATGTAGTGTGTGTGTGATGAACCGCATGGACTGAACTTACGAATGAATCCTTCATGCTTGAGCAACTTAGAGGGTGCACACTGATGTGCGATTGTACATTTTCAATCTCATCTTCTTATCACAAAGACCACTATTCACCACAGATACAGACGTATATTTGTACCAGAAATCCGATTAAATATCAATTTTACAAAATAAATGTTCAAACAGTCTTCAGTGACAGTGTGGGAAAAGTGTAATGTGAACCGTAAAGTGAAACTGAGCATACTGAGCAATCCTGATGTCACTAATCTGCAACATGACACCAATCAAAGCAGCAGCGGAGGTGCAGAGCCCAACTCAACTTGTTCCACCTCGTCTCACTGTCAACTGGCCTTTGATTGGCTGCCGGCAGTCTGTGCAGTTGGAACAAATCTGTGATCCTCCGCACACTGCAGGACTTGTTAAATATCAAACATGCCCAAAATAGTCTACAAGTCGATTAGGGTGGTCAAAACTGAATCTGGGAACCTCTCACACTGCTGGATCATTTTTGCCAGCCATCGGCCCTGACCAAGCTTTGATTTGCAGAGAATGATTTTTTACTGCAGCGTGATGAAGCCTGATAGCAGTCAAGTGTAGGGGAGTCAAGTGTATCATCCTGACTGGCTGGCTTGAAATTGCCCCTTGAACACCGCAGCAGTGTGGTGATGGTGGTGGTTAAAAATAGGCAAGGTACCGGGTGGAAGGTCATTTCTGTGAGTCCCAGGGACCTCTGAGGCCGCATGGCAGGGAACCGAGTGAGTGGAAGTAACAGGTAGTTACAGGTAAAGGTCAACTGCACTGGACACCTAATGACAAAACATATGGAAGGAAAAGGAAGGAAGGAAGGAATGAAAGAAGGAAAAAAGGAATTCCGGTCTGACATTTTGTCTTAGATTGCAAGTGATACACAGTTTATTCCAAAAGAGAAATTACAGTGAATCCATATAGCGATCCTCATCACATATTCCTATAAAAGCATGTCGCCTCTTATTTAAACAGTGTATATCTTTGAAATTATAACAAATATCCATATTAGACATCTAGAGGGATTCTATGAGTTGGGTTTAAAATTGGTTGCACACCAGCACATATTACTGCATGCTGCCAGTTTACCATAATTTTGGTAAATCTGTACATATAATCCTTTCAGCATATTATTTTAAGAAGGAATGTAACCTATTATGTGAAATTGTGACATGTTGCTGTGTTGAGTGTGTAAAACCACATGGGAAACTATAAAATGAGCAGTTTTTATGTATCATAATGTGATCCAAACCACTGAGTGAGTTGTTTCTTTTATGTTTGTTTTTTTTCCCTCTATTATTAATAGTATTAGTATTGTCCCAGGTGGGAATTCACCACGGATAATGTCATCACTGTGATGTTTTATAATCTCAAACCCTGCAATCAAAGGGTGCTTTTTTTTTTTCTTTTTTTTTTTGGTCCCTGGAGAACATGTTTCTGATTGCCGAGGCACTTGTTAGTTCTTGGATGACAGACTGATGCATACTAGAGTCCTCTAATCTGTCCAGCAATCATAAAGTCTCTGGAAGCCATCGCTGATTGCACTGATAGTGACGTGAGTGGAAGAAGTGACTGCTCAAAAATGGAATTATTAACTCTTTGGGAGTGAAAGGCACAGAAAGCCAAAATCTTTTTGTGTCCAACAGCATGCCATAAATTTGTTAATAACTTCCATATAAAAAGTCCTTGTTGAATTTCTTTTGTTCTGAGGGACTATATCTGCAGAGTTAAGATGAATACATGTTCAGATGTTACATTATGGCTTGCTTTTATGGTATTCATAGTTGATCTGCAGAAGTTATAAGCTGATCTGAATCTGAATTATGGTAAAATGATCAGATACCAACCTGCAGCCTTGTGCATGAGAAATACTTTTTGTGATGCGTAATAAAATTCAATCAGGCATACAGTTAATGACATTAAATAGCTGAAATTGCAGTCCATTAGGAAATGTTTTTCCCATCAAACACTAAAAGCATTTTCAGAATTCTGTGAATAGTTGCCTCTGTGTTGCATTGCATTTCCTCATCCAGTCCACCAAGCCCAATCTAAGTAAAAGACAATTCTCTATTCTCCCAGCTTTATTGACTCACAAAATCAGTTTAATCACACAGAAAAGGAAGGAAGCGGCATGATCTTCATTAATGCAAGCTTTTATTTGGGAGTCTGTAAAATCCCCCGCTATATTCTGCAAACACTGACTATTCCTCTGTTTGTGCCTCTTCTCCTTTTTTAACATATGAATCCAAGCATTGATCAGAGTGCAGTGGTAAGAAGAACAAAGACATGAGGAAATGAAGAAGCAGATGAACATGAATGAAACATCTGCAGAGAATCTGAGCAGCATGATACAGATATATTTCTCCCGGATAAGACTGTGCTAAAACTGTTTGGGAACTAATAACTTGAATTCATCTCAAGAAATATGACGGCCAAATATGCTATCCTGTAATCATTACCTATTTAAGATTATAAGAGAGTTTACGGATTATATATGCATATCCACTGCAAAAACTGAACCTACTTTTGAAAAAAAAAGAGAGAAAATATTGTTGATGATTTGAACTGAACATCTTCTACATTCTACCTAAACAACAAAACTGTTGCAGAATACAGAATGAGAAGTAACAGACCAGGGAATAATTTGCTAGTGTGCACTGTGAATGAAAATAGGCTTTGTGGGTCATTTTGCACACTTGGCATGCAGAGAAATCAACTGAATTCTTAAGAAATAGCTGCTATACCGTAGGCGGCCATACAGAATTTCATTACTCCAGCAAAAGTGTTGCATACATGTAAGTGTGGGGTCAGAGTGATTCCAATATCTTGGTCATATGTCCCTGGTGTGGAAAAGAAAGCAGCTCTGGATTTGTATCTAGCTGTAGAATAAAGGTTGCTTACATATAACCGACAAAAATAATGGTCACTGGAATTTCATTTAAGTCTGACCCTAAGACCAGAATGATACTGGTGACAAAATGCAATAGTTTCTCATTAAAAAAGCACACATGGCCTCCAGCTTGCTAAACTCTAAACAAAATCGGTTGAAGTTTTAATTGCTTCAGCTGTGGTTTTGTTTAGATTTCACACTCATGGTCAATGAACCACTTAAAATGCATGTGCCATTTGTTCATCCAATATACGAGTCCTTCATGAAAGATGAATTATGTATTCACAGCCCCACTACTCTTCTTTTATTTTTTTGAGTGCGATTATCAGCGGCTCGAGCTGCATATTTCTTCTACTGTGTAGCTTCACAATTGAAACCATCAATACAAAGTGAGTGTGAGGGGCCAGGCCAGGGCGGTGCTTTCCCACAAATTGAGTTCAGCTCCAACTAAATGGTTCAAAGACGGTTCAGGTATGTGATCTCCAAGCTACTGAAGGAAAAATCTATACAAATATCACACAGGCCTACAGTATCTCTGTTTCACATTTAATAAGTTGAGTTTCTTTTAAGGGGAACAAAATTTTTCTGATACATGCAGTACTATTTCAGTAGTTATAGGGGACATATTGCAGAGAAATACCACTTTTATCATCCAAAGGTGCGTATTGTGAAAGAGGTTTCACACTACACTTAATATCAACTTTTAGGCACATTCTTTCGTTTACAGCTCCTGCAGATAGCAGGGTCAAGAGGTGCAGTCACTTAACTAAATGTTTGAATGGACAAGATGTATGATCTAAGCAACTGGCACCAACGACCCTCCAGGGATTTGTGGCGTAATGGAAAAGGGGACGTTTTCTTAGCACACATTAGGCCCCTTAATACTAAACTGAGCATCATTTGAGCACCATAGATGCATTCATTCAAAGCCACAGTCTATTCTTTATTAATGGGGACTCTCAGCAGAATAGCCCCATTATCTTAACATGGTTCTATAGGAACATGAGAGTGACTTTATTTTATTCCCCAGATCTCAACTCTGTACAGCTCCTTTTATGATAAAGTGGAATAAGATGTTCATGGCCTGAAACCCCACATATTGCACATGCTGTAACAGTTATTTAACCACAGGAATTGTCCTCACCTATTTTAAGAATACTATTGTGAAACCTCTGCACACAGAGCCTGCTCTTGACCTTCATACTTGTAACAAATATCAAATTTGATTATTAATTTTTTTAGATTACTATTAGATTTCAGTTGTTTTTCAACATTTTCTCCTCTTTCTCCATTCAACATTTAAAATCTTCATCTTATTTTCTACATTTTTTGTACTGTTCTTTTTTATATATTTTTAATAATTTTTAAAATATTTAACTTTTTTCCAACTTTTTTTTTTTTTTTACAATGACTG
>OMLF01018143.1:10117-41101 GCA_900302615.1 Holocentrus rufus
TCGCTCTGTCTCTCTCTCTCTCTCTCTCTCTCTCTCTCTCTCTCTCTCTCTCTCTCCCTCCATCTTCCTCACTCTCTTTTCTCTCGGAGTTTATTTATAGTGGGTTGTACAGGGCTGTGTTTATGGCTTGGCACATTAGAGAGTTCCAGTGGCCCGCCTTCTGTAAAACATCATTGCTGTAGCTTATCGTATGCACAAAGATCACACAGCATCAGTGTAATGAAAGAAGAGCATTAAGGCAATAAGCCCTCGAATCAAGCAGCACCCTCCCTCCCTTCACTTCAGTCTTTACAAATGCTATGTGAAGCCTCGCGCGGCAGCACCCTGCACAAAATGTAAATGCAGCTGTCTGTGGCACGGGGCGCTCCCCGTTTTTGCAGCGCACAGCCTTGCTTACACTCTTTGTTGGTTTTGAATGGGAAAAAAGAAAAAACAACCATTTGGTCTCTCCAGAGATGTAACCCTTTTCCCCCTGTGGTTGTGCCGTTTGATAATGACTTTGTTTTGAATGGGAATGCATGGGGGCGGCGGGGTGGATGGATGGGGGAGGTTGATTGGTTGAGATTGGCAGGTTGCATTTAAATTCCCCAGAGGCTGAATGCGTTTTCACACAGGGCTGTGCCGGCTGTGGTGGTCTCCCATATAGACAGGCCTGTTGTGTGGATTCTGGCAACTGAGTCTTATGCCCAGCAGCAGAAATCTCCATTCAGCCAGGAGAGATGCTCTGTCCATTTCAGCCGTGGAGGAGGGAACAGGATGATCAGTCACTTCATTTGCCGACGACATCCTTTTCTTTTAGAGCTCTTTATTTAACACCGAGCATAACAAACACTGTAATATGGAGGGGGAACATCTTATCCAGGGCAGTGAAGGAGGACTGTGTGTTTGGTGAGTCTTGTATTCACAGAGCATCCATTCAGAAACCCTCAGGTTTTTTTTTAGGGACTGTGTACTGAGCAGGTATTCCCCTGTGTGCAGATACCACTCTGGCAGCCAATGCTAGACTAAGACAATGCCTCCAGCCCCAAAGAGTATTTTAATATATCCCAGGCTTACAGACTGGGAGTGGGAAGATGTCTGCACAAACCACAGCAGAGGCGATACAGCAATATTTTCCAGCTTTGCTACAGCGAGAACGGCCGTACTTTTATTGCAGAACATCAAAACACCTGAAGGAAGCATATTTCTTTTTTCCCACTGCGCCCTCCTAATAGGTTTTAAGATAATAAGTGTCTGAGTTCAGATTTCTGTCTCCAATTTTGAACACAACAAAGGTAGATTTATCTAGGCACTGCAGGTCTAACCAGATCTACAGTTGGGGTTAAAAATCCATCTACTTGCTCTAATAGAATATGGCCACATTACTATACATCATGGTTTAGGCCAGTGAAATACAGAAATATCGCCACCATTCATGACAGATTTGTTAAGATGGATTTTGAATGGGCGTCAGACTCACACAGGCAACAGATAATAATATTTACAGTGTTCTCTCCCACACTGTATTCAGCAGGTATCAAAGAGTTTGAGAGTTGGGACTTGGTTTGGCTAATAAACGCAGTAGATTCTCACACACACACACAGACACAGACACACACTCGTCCCCATGCCTTTTGAAGTCTGGTCAAAGGGATGTACACTTACATTAATTTAAAAAAGTAAAACCTGCAGCACAGTTTGGCTGGTGGCTTTACTTTTTTTTTTTAATACTGGGAGGAAGATGATTGGGACCATGAGGTTTCTTCCTTAAATTTTTTTTGTCAGTAAATGGCCGAGAAAAAAAAGTTTGGCTTGTAAATTTGAGTAATCAAGAAATGGAAGCTTATTCTATCGTGGCACTCATTGTACGTTTGAGTGGGAGAGCATCATCTAAGAGCCTAAAAATTGAAATGTAAAGTAGCATGGGCGATCAAAGTGGCTTTCATCTGATTGCGACAACTCACAATTGCAGTCATTTGCGCCGTTACAAATTCTCCTCACGGGCATTTCTCTTCCTCCGGCATCCAATAACACTTCTACGCTGTTGATCAGACCATCCAGGCAGTGGACTCCTTCCTGCTGACTCTGAGGCAGAGTAGAGACTGTCAGGCTTTTTATCGTGGAAAGTAGGTCAGTACTGTATATGAGCGCCAAGTGTGTCCTGTCTCCAGGTATGGAGTGGCTAAGATGAGCAGTGAGCAGTAATATTGTTGACTATCTGTGAGCTCGCCAGGCTTCACTGGATGCTGAAGCCTCTCTTCAGTCAGCGGGAAGTGATGGGATGCCACAGGCAGTCAATACACACACACACACACACAGAAATCCTGCACTGGTGTGTGTATATGAATACATATATGTGTGCATTTTGTCTCTAGTCAGGGCCCAGGCTTGGATGAGGAAAGCTGCAGAACAAACAGAGGATCCTAGCACTAATGTACATGCGAATAATGTGTTAATATGGATGGATTCCAGTTGGTTGGCTCCACTTGGCTCCGTGGCCTCCCAAAACACCCCGGGTGGTTTCCAACTCTCTCTGTCTACACAGTCAGTGGATGGGAAACAATCCACTTAGACACGCTGGCCATTATTGTTAGAAATCAGCTGATAAAGGCTCATAAAGCTACAAAGCTTTTATTCCATCAGTGAAATGAGACTAATGAATTGCTGTTGACTGCCATAACTGTGCATTAGATGTACAGTACAAGTTAAAGATGATTGATGTAATTCACATTAATGCTGAAACATAATTGTTTTAATAATGTATCAATTGCTTTTAGTAAAAATGGCCAACATTGGCTGATTACAGCTTCGATAAGAGCTAAGACTTGCCCACTTTTCTCCATTCACATCATTATAAAATGAATTAGAACAGTGCCTGTTCAAAATGTGCCTGTCAGAAGGGACTGATTGCTTGGCTGGTATTATTCCTGCTTGCAGCTTACAGGGAGAAAGATCTGGCTGCAGGCTTGGAGCTGCAGTGAGAGGACCTTTGTTTTTCCGTGATGAATACAGTTAAAGTTTATGGCTATGCCCATTTCCATCTCTAACCTTTACCTGGTCTCGCTTGTTTTGGCTCGAGTTCACTGCTCCGCTACGATAACATTCACATGCTTCACGTTTGTCTTGCAAAAGTAAATCACAAAATGCTCGCAACCACTGCGTTTTTAGATGATGAAGTACAAAACTCTTGCTTGTGCAGGCTGAAGACTGTCCTGGTGTGGCACTGCCCTCGCATTTTGATTCATGACGATAACTAACAGTTAGGAAATCGATTTTTGCAGCTTTCTTCACTTCATTGGGGCCTCAGCAATACACAAATGAGAAGTCAATCAAATGAACGGTTGTCAAGAAAAATGAAAGACAGGTGCACAGACAGACAGAGAATCCTCCATTTATAGTTATAATTAGATAGATTAGATATGTTGTTTTTTTTGTTTGTTTTTTTTTTGTTTTGGCAGGTGGTCAGTAAGGAATTTGAAGACATCACTTTGGGGTCTACTAACTTCCTTTGAGCATTTGTCATTATTTTTGTCATTTGATAGACAAAACAATTAATTCATAAAAAAATGGAGGAAAATAATAATAATTGATTAGTCAACAATGAAAAGTAATCATTAGTTGCCACCCTAATTCACATTACTGGGGACATGGTGGCTCAGTGGTCAACATTGTCCTTTGACAGAATGAAGGACCAGAGATCAATTCTGAGCCCTTTCTGTGTCTCAAGAAAATGAATGAATCAATGAACAGTTGTAGGGTGTGATTACTATTCAGTCGTCAGATGAAGTGGTGATTATCAGAGCCAATAGCCCCTGGCCCCGTTCATTAGTCATTTCACAAGCTGTCCTTGACTTTGCCTTGGTACCTGGCACCATATGTACCTTGTAGATGAGGGGGTGCAGGGTATTTGAAATAGGATGCACTTGTTCTTAAACAAACCTGATAATTAATCATAATGGGTTGTGGACAGGAAATGATGAATGATCCCAATGCATCCTGGGCCTGAAGTCCTGCATCGTTGTTGAATCGCCTCCTTGGCCCAGGAAGTGTCGATCTCACAAAGTTCATTTTAGTCGTCACAGTAGTGGAAGGGAAATCAATGTGGGCATGTCGGAACAGCTAATTAAATGGGGCCCCTGTTCCCATGGTGGCCATTTTGGACCTAAGTCACAACCGCGGTGTAACGTGCAAACTCAGGCCAAGTAAGTCCTACTGCTGTGTAAATGCTCACAAACATGGGGAATTGGAAAATTGATTCAGAAGTTAGAACTACATATTTCAGAATTTCCAACAAAAAAAAAAACATAATAGAAACAAGTGGATCTTTAGGGATATAAGCTCGAACTTTAAGTTAGTATTTATTTACGTTGTGCTAAACACTCATTATAGGTGTAGCTCCTGAGATTTCTAGCTGATTGACGCCTGTTAGGTCTAGCTGAACTCCTCACTGAATGTACTGAAGTTATGTTAATGTATCCAAAATGCAAATGTTCAGGGTGGAGGAATTAAAAATGGCCACTGTGGGCATAATTTTGTGTTCACATCATGTCAGATTTACTGTAAAGATAACCTGCTGGGAAAAACGGGTGGCATGTGCACGGGATTATTTTGTGGGTTCAAATATCTCCCGCGTGGCATCACCATTTAGGTGACATTTTCGAGCTCAAACTAACACACTGTTTATTCAAATAAAATAGTCTCGATTCAAGTGGCAAATACTAAAAGAATTCCACTGATGTTGGCCGTCCTTTGTCTCTTATTTGTTAACATTTTAGAGTCGTTAGACACTACTAAACTTGTGGACACTTACTGGTTGCAGAAAAAACGTCATACCATTTTTTGTGTCCTCTGACATGACATAATCCCTGCCTAGTCTTCCTAAGGCCAGAGATACATTACATTAACATGACCAGCAGTAATTCATTAAAGGAATACCCAATTACAATATGCAATTTCTCATTAAAATAGATATTTTCATTAGCCTGGGGCCTGGAAAATGTCACTAAACTCTGAGAATTTGATCCCAGGAAGCACTTTTTTTTCTGGGAGGCAACAGACATGTTCTCATTTACAGCTCCCACATCATGAGTTTGAATAAACATGTCAGTCAACTCAGGTCACAGCCTACAGGCAACGGTAAAGCCCACACAGCCCCTCTGAACTGTATCAGTAAAGATGCCATCAAGCCAACTTAATTTAAATACAGTTATTAAATGTTAAAAATGCTCACATCTTGATGCATGATTAAGATGGTATATGACAGATTGTAAATGAAATATTTAAGATGGGCTGACATTCCCCCCCCAAGACATCCAGCTATTGTAGCTCCAATCCTTTAAACAACTGTTGTTTACAGTTCAGTAAAGGATTGGATGAATAATAATTAAAATAATAATGTAAAAAAAAAAAGAGTGTAATATAAACGAAATTTAAAAAACACTGCAGATACCAGTGAGTGGGATTTCACACATTTTGTGTCATGAAATTGCTTAACAAACCTTGGTACAAGTTATGTATGCATGAAATGGCAATTGCAGTTTCAGATGGATATTGAAACTGTGACAGAAGTATTTACATATCTATTGTTTGGTAAATAAATGCAGCAGAGTTTCCAGTCACAAGGTAATGACAGAGATGAGGCAATGATAAGAAAAGTAATTTTACACACACAAGTCTTGACTGGAGTGTAGCTTTGGCAGAAACTAGCCAAACCCACAGTTATCTCAAGCTTAGCTGCCTGCTAAATGAAAAGACCAGCTATAGGCTACTATATAGCTAAAACACAGCTGATGTGAGGCATGTAGCGTAAACATGCAGTAAAACACACACATGCTCATCGATCTGTTAACTTCTCTGTGGTATTCACCACCTGGCAGTCATGCTGTGCAGAAATCTTTCAACACAACTGCTCAAAGCTAAACAAAATAAGCCATAGATGAATATTTTGGAGCATGTGGCTGATGGTAGCTAATTTTCTCTCTTGATACGTGATGAGAGAGTCAGCCCCAAGTAGCATGCTTGCTAGGATGAGCATGCTAGTCTGAGGCAGGCTAACTGAGCCAGTGCTCACCAGCCTGATGCAGGATGGGGCTTTAAAGTGATGGTAAACCCAATTAAAAATGGGGATTTATTTGTTGGAACTAGCGCTGCAACAATATGATAGCAAATGTTATCCTAGCTAACGGCGCACAGCTCACTTGCTAGTTTGGAGGCTTGTAGTAGGAGAGTTGATGTGAGAAAGTCCACGACTGATGCTAATGCTAGTTTAAGCTCCATATTTAGGTGGAAACAATGTGCTAGTCCTCACCTCTTCTGATTTAATCCTCACCGCGCCAAGCTAACGAGCTAACGAGCTAACTGCTACTGTTGGTTGAGGCTAGCAGAGGATAGCAGGTGCAGCTTAAGAGTCAATCAAATGGGGGCCAGAGTAATAAAAAGTGAGGTCGTGTTCTGAATGGATGATTTCACTCTTACACATGAAAGTAGCCTTTAATCCCCAGCATTTCATCATTTAAGTCAGGAGAAATCAACCTGCATAGAAAGGACTTCTCAGGCTTCTCAGGCAACGTCCACACAGAAATTATTTTTTTTGAAACTGCAGCATTTTTCTTTCCATTTTGACCTTCTGTCTACTCGAAAATGTGTTATTGATCACCAAAATCCATTGTTGTGGAATTTTTGTAATCTCACAATTTCATGATGTTTTCTACAAACAAACCCTGGTGAGAGTAAAAAAAAAAATGGAAAGAAAAATTACATATTTTAGTTTACCATCCCTTTAAGACAGCATTGGTGCCACAGAAATCCCCTCCAAAATTAAAAATTAACAGTATCAATAGTTAGTCTCTCAAACATAGAGTGTAAAAAAAATAAACAATACTCAAACCAACCTTTCTGTTCTGGGGAAAGCGGCTATGGGTGTGGGGAAATGGTTGGAAATCCACCTTCACTTCCTGGCTTCAGATGTGCAAAAAGCAGTTGGCTTGGTGGAAGCATTTGGAAATTGTGGAAGCCACATGTCTGTCTTGAAAGACTATATGACAATGAAAATAATAGGTCTGTGTCCTAAAATACTTTCACGAGGCCAAGGAATTTCTTCTTGCCATTAGACTCAACCTGAAAGCTCAACAACTCAACAAAAAGCACACATTTGCAGATCAATCGTGGGTGGTTGCATTCCAAGGCTTTCACATTTCAAGGTGTTTGCATAGAGTGACAAAACTGCTAATGAGTTATAAAAGGTTCATGTAGATCTCATTAATGCCTCACAAGACTCCACAGAGATTTCATGACTTCCCTTGGTGTAAAGTATATGAGCAAATTTGATGTCCTTGGTATCTGACAGTTACAAAGGATTATTAACTTCAAAACATCTTCCATGATGTTTGTTTGCCAAAAGAGGCGTGGAAAATAGCAAAACATGATGGTAATATACCTCATATTCAGGGGATTTAAAATGGTCTGTCATGCATTTCATAACCTGTGTTGGGTGCGTAATGGTGGACCTCCTGCTGAAATCCAGATCAGTGTGATGTGAATACATTTCTCACACTCCGTTATTGCCTCTTTGATTTAGGTCTCAGTCATATGACACTCTGCTCCTCTTTAGTCATATCAGCATGAAAAGCGTGCAATTGCATTCCTGGGAGAAGCATGTAAGCATGTTTGCATATTCTCCCCTTTTCCTCCTTGCCAGTAGAATGTGTCAAAATTAAAAAAAAATATGGAGAAATGAGTGTAGCTTGGCTCTGAATGAATTCAAATTAATTAATGCGTCTTCGCAAATAGGATGTGAAACTGCTGATTGCTCTTAGAGCCTCCACTGATTCGAGTGCAGTGTAGCAAGTTATATTTTCTGACAAAATATGCAATATTTTCAATTACTAGTTTTTATATGTGTAACATATGTCCAGCCACATTGGCTTTAAGGTCTTTAACCTGTCACATAATTTGATTACCAGTCCTAATTAGCAGGATATTCTGCTGGTGAAGTCTGGTCTCCTGGCAGCTGCTTGAGTTTGATTCTGGGTTTGTTGCTGTGTGCTGTGGCATCTCTGTGTACCGTGACTTTAGAAAAAAAAAAAAAACCCAAAAACTAAATAAATAAAAATAAAACTAGGGAAGAAGGCGCTGGAGGGGAGCTGGGCTTTCATTCTCTCCATTGTAAAAGAAAATAAACAGGGGGTGGGGTGTTACACATCTTAAACGCCGAATCTGAAGGTAGTAAATTGCCAGAGGTGAAGAACATTTTCTGGTTTGCACAATGGTTTACTAACAAAAAAAAAAACAATTTTAGGCAAAACATGCATGATATGGGCACATTAAAATACATTTTATTTCTCTTTAAAATGAATATCCACCAGGTTAGACAATTACCATACAGTTTGCAGTTTGTTGCCATGATGTTGAAACTCATTAATGAGGATCCTCTGACTCAGTGAAACAAGTGACACTTCATAAAATTTGTTTATCTATTTCGTTACTATATACCTCAGAATTTTCTCTTTAAAACGCTTCACAGTTACAGAAGTGTAGAGATGAATGTGTTTTTTGTAGACTGTAAATATGCTGCTGGATCTGATCAATAGCCAGTTGGAGCACACTGACATTGACAGCTGAAATGAGTCTGCTTGCATCTCGTGGCCTTGAAGTCTTTACATTTTGTTCTGGGACGAACAAGCTGCACTGGTTTCATGAACACTGAAAAGAGGCAAAATCTATCTAAAAAGAGGCCAGGCGGGAGTTCAGCAAAGTTTCCCTAGAGACTTTTTTTTTTTGTTCACCCATCAAATCTCAACTGATCTCTCTCTCTCTCTTTTGCTTTCTCCCTCGCTTACACACTCTGATGACTAAGAACGGGGGTTAGACAGCGGGTGCACATCGGTTTTAAATACAAGTTAGAGTCAGCCCTGTCTTGCACACAGATTCCTCTCTACACATTTGTACTGTGATGTTGAAACACTTAGCTTTTCACACTGTGATGCGTAGAGATGGAGGTTAGAGTCTACAACAACAAAATGAATACAACAAAGCAAATTACTGTGGCTATAAACTGTAGCCTTATGTTCCCAGCACTGAGGCTAATGAGGCCAAGTATATTATATAAATGAAAATTAGAACACATTATCTGAATGCATCATTACCCCAAGATTTGTCAATATCGCACCACTGATGGTGGAGATACCATGCTTGAGTTCAAATTTTGACTTGTAATTATTTCGCCAATCAGTGTAATTCTCAGGGAAGGTTAAGTTTGTCCAGCAAGTGTTGTGCCAGACTTGACGTCGTAAATGCTTTGTACTTCCTTCTATTTGTTTTCGGTTGATTTTTATTGAGAGTGAAGACAACACAGAGCAGTTCAAAGAGAGATGAGCTGAGGAGGTTTGCATGTTAATTTGTGTGGCAACTGATCCTCCAATCATGATTGCCAGATGTCACTAACTCATAGTGAGAAAAATCCATTGACAAAAGTTTGGTGATCACCGAATGTGTCCCTTAGTAGACACTATATGTTTCAGAGCTAACTAAACACACTTAATTCTGGTTTTGCTTAAATAATAAAAACTTCATACAATTATCTGAAACTACAAACCAGCCTTAAAGAACCATGCAAGTTCTTTTTTGACTTTTTGTCAGCAGTCGTGATCGTAATCTGTCTCAAATATTGATTGCATAAGAGTGCACAGAATAGGCTTTAGCAAATTAGAAATCAAGGCTGACTTACCTAATTCACTCCCACATTCATGTTCAAAAAAATTTGAAAAACTGCTCTGTGAAGCAGCTCCATTGAGCTGTTGTACCACCTTTACAACCAGTTGTGGCACAAAGCAGCAACAACTTTCTACTTTCTATAGACATCATGTCCCCACACATACCTGGTGAAGATCTGCACTCTACTGAGTGCACTCCTCTAGTTACTTCATGATTTCCTGTCCATTACGTACCAATTTTGTGTCCCCTCAAGTAAAGTGATGCATCATACTGAGTTGTTAGAGTACTGAATCATTACTTCCTGATTTCCTGTCCATTTGTTACCAATTCGAGTAAAGTGGACCATCACCCTTAGCATCTGACGATTATTTACATCACTATTAGTGATGTATAATTCCTGCTTTAACATTATTACTATTTTTGCGATCGCTCAAATAAAGCAGACCATCACCCTTAGCAACTGACAAACAACTCAGTAGTTATTTTAATCAGGAGGGAAACAATGAAGAAGTTCAGATGATTATTATTATACAGATGTGACAAAATAATAGATTATTGACTACAGTTCTTTGGTGCTTAGACACAAAAGGGAAATTTTTGAATCGAGCGGCCTCGCCCTGAGCAGCAGCATAATAAATCCCCCCATGGAGTCCAGACACTGGTATTGGTGGGGGTTGATGAGGCTGATGAACCTGATGAACCTGATGAATCTGCGAATATGAGGAGGCGATGGGGAGGAGGAGGGGCGCGCATTAACAGCAGCATGATCACACTAAAGGCACAGAGAGAAACGTAGTTTTAAAAAGACAGCAGCAAGCTGAGGCTAACAGTGAAGGTGTGTGACCCTGCTATTGGATAGATGAGAACAGCTGATGAACAGCTGATTGAGCTCAATTGACAGCCTGCGAAATGACAGCAAGAGAAATACTAGTGAGCATGCATGAGAGCTGTGACAAGAAGAATAAATGGAGTGACACAGACAACGCGGCACAGTAGGTCTTCAGGTCTTACAGGTCTTGCTTCACCATGGAAAGACTAAGGTGGACTCAGAAGATATGCCATATATATCATTCATATTATTCATACAAGTCTCAACATGCTACATGTTACATTGCAATACATATTTGATCTCTGTCTCGCTCAACAGTATCCCTTCTTATATGGTTGAATATTACACCATTGGTTCTTTTATATTTAAGAGATGAACAACAAAGTGAGTAAAAACAACAAGATGAAAAGATTTTTTCAATATATATATATAAAAAAATAAATCTTATGCTAAACCATGGAGGCAGTAAAAAAAAACATACCTGAATGAAGTGACACAACAATGTGGCACATGAGGTACGTCTTGCTGTGACAAAAGAAAAGGGAAGCGTGTGTGAAACCAGCTTCATGCTGTGGTACTCATTATTCCAGCTATAACTTTGCAAAATGCATCCTAATGAGATTTTCAAATATGTATTGTAATGTGACATGTAATACGTATATAAAGTTTATATGAGTTGAGACTATATGAATGATATGAATGATATTTTTCTATGGTGTATCTACTCAGTTCGCCTCAGTCTTTCCATGATGAAGCAAGACCTGTAAGACCTGAGGACCTGGTGTGGGTCTTCTGCCTCTCCTGACCGCTCTAAACCCTGCATGTCAATGATCAGGGTAAACAAATTACTACAAAGTGTGGATAAAAAGACTGCAGTACACAGCCGGAGCATACAAATACATACTTACAATTGACATTTGAACAGTGTTCTTGTAAAGAGGAGCCTTTTTTTGGTTTGTATTGTTTGTAGTTTTGCATTGTTATGATGATGCAGAACCTCTCATCTGCTGTTGCACAAATGTAAAATATTTGATACCTTTCTCTTGTTGTATTCAGTTTTTTTTCCTCTCAATTTTTTCATTTTTTCCCCCCAATGATTAGCAGCCCAAACTAAGAAAGCAGATCTAATTATACATACTGATTATTATATCAGTATTTGTCACTTGGGAAAAGTAATGCTCACCTTCAGGGGGACAAAAAATTAATTAATGAGAAGGTAATGAAGTAATAATATATTATTAGTTATATCTCTATAGTTATTTGTCAGTAGCTAAGGGCGATGGTGCACTTACTTGAGGGGATGCAAAAATGGTAATAATGGTAAGATTATGTAGTAGTAAGTAATAATTCAAGTACTCAGTAACCACTCAGTATAATGCACCACTCTAGGAGACACAAACTTGGTAAGAAATGAACAGGTAATGGCTCAATGCTCAATAACAACACCATATGGTGCACCACTTTACTCGAGTAGACACAAAAATAGGAACTAATGTGTGGGTAATAATGAAGTAATGGTTTGTTATTGGTTAAGTGCCGTTTAATGCATTATTCAGAGGTAATCAAGAGCTATATATTTAATGAAGGACCATTTTAAGAATTCAATGATACTCATGAACAATTAATTACATATTAGAGCATTGGCATAGTATCTAACAGTTGTTTCTCAATTAACTGTGCTATAAAATTTGATTAGGAATTATTCAAGAACTGCCCGTTAACTAATGGTTTACATTCAGTTAGTTCCTCATTTGTTCCCTTGTAACTACTCAAGATTTTGTATACCTTATTGTAAAGTGTTACCATTTTGACCTTTTTTTGACCACCCCTGTCAAACCAGTTAGTGACATTCTGAATCAAACAAACTTCTTGACAGCCTTCAGGGCCAGAATTCAGTCTCCTGGGACAAATCGCACCGCCTGATTCACACATCAAAGTATTACAACAGAAATAATGCATGAAGGATGTGAATTGAACCCACGTTCCCAAATGTGGGTCCCATGTAAATTCAAGTTTTTTTTGCTCATCCTGCCGACACTTGGCCTCGAGAGCTTCACATTTTATTCATATATGCATGAAAATTCTGATTATGACCTTAATCAAAGTAATATAATTAGATAAATATGTATGCCTGACCCATGCTCTAGTTGGAGTTCTCATAATTGCATTGAGAAGAGAGTGCTGATGTACTGTGAATGTAGTCATTAAAAAGTCCATCCGCATGACCCATTTGAAGCCCTGCCAGGAGTCAAGTATACCTACTGTACATGTATATTTATGACTGAAGACATTAATAGTGAAACATGGAATTGACATTCTTACAGTCTATCAAATCGTTATCAGTGTGGAAAATTGGTTTGACATGGTTATTTTAACACTTCATTGGCTTTTCATCGTTTTTTTTTTTTTTCAAATGTGCTATTTTCTGATGTTTCTGCAATAAGGGGAGGATAATTGATTGAAATGTATTGAATTTGTGAGAATACGATCTCACATGCAGAACGGTCACAGCACCTTAATGAGAAAATGAAATCAGAAACTCCAAAGGGTTACGAAGAAGGGATGCTGAACAAGAGCAAATCCACTCATGATTTGCTTGCATACCTAACCTAAAACTACTTGTAAAAACTGCTGGATGGAAGGATTTTTCAGAAACGCAGTAACTTTAAACCTCACCTCTCAAACAATCTCAGATTTTGGCAATCATCAAGAACCATCGTAAGGCACTGCTCTGACTCTTGAAACTTACATACCAACATTCTATTTTATTGTATATCTATCTTGTATTAAATAATTACACTTATATAATGGTGGGATATTGCAGCTTACTGCTACTCATGGCTGCAGAGTAGTGGAGACAGCACTGTTGCCGCTCAAGTTGAATTTGCCGTATTGAGTTTTCGAAAGACAAATATCCACCGTGTATCTGGAGAATTTGCACGGCACTCACATGCGGTTAAGTTCATGATTCTGAACTCAGGTTGTTCACCACCATCTATTCTCAGGAATCACTTTTTCTCCTTCACCCTTATCACTGAGGCCAGTTTTCATTAGAAAATACACTCTATACTGCGTGTCTGAGGGGTCTGTGGAGAGAGACAGTGACCTGATAACCCTTCATTTTCAAGACGCTCAAATATTTCAGCCGTGGTTGGTAGTTAAGAGAAACCTGCTTAAGTGACTGGAGCCCCACACAATGCCTCCAAGTTGTGCTTTTTATTCAAGCCCTGCCCTACTTCTTGTTGAAGAGCTCATTAAAAAGGATCTGGTGTTAAAGCTGGAAATAGAAAGAAAGAGAAAGTGGGGGGAAAAACAATAATCGCGTATTTAGCCATGTAAATCTTATTGCCTTTGGGGGTTCTGGCAAGCAGCCATATGTTTGTGTGTGTGTATTTGTTTTGTGCATGTGTGCATAATGTGTGATGTATGATACATGTTTCCTGTAGATGCATCTGAAATACTATCTGATCTGTATCTTACGTTTTCACTGCATTCACTCCGTACCCTCATTCTGTTCACCTGAATGCCCAACGGCGTCAAATTTGCGTAGATCAAATAGACAGCTCTGGTGCCGTTGCCTTACCAGAATGAGAAATGCATTGGGGTACAAAATGACTGCTTAAAAATAGGTACAAAAGTGATGCTGACTGCTTTGCTTGATATTTTAGGATTGAACATGGATGCTATTTGTTAACATGGTGTGGAATAACTTTTATCTGCAATAAAAACAAACAAAATTTGCTACTAGCTAGCTTAGCATTAGTTGACATTGATGTTAACGTCTCAGGATGCATTGTCAGTCCAAGTTTGATGGCAAATATTTGTTGAAATTTTGGTCAAAAACTATGTCAGTAACATGTAATGGATGCACCTCGTGTTTTCTGTTGAAAATACTGTATTTAAAGTAAGAAATTATTGGTAAATGGGAACAAGAAACTCTATTAATTTTCACCATAGACAAAAAAATTAACTAAGTGGATGTGCCCTGGAAGCTTTGACAACATCGATGGTCTGTTCCTGTTCCTAAAGGCTGACGCTAGGGTTCTTTTCGTTTTGTGAGTAGGACATTAAAAAGGTGACAGCAACATGTTGTTTCTTTCCACAACATTGCAGATATTTGCCAAATGGACTAAATTTGAGACATATCTGCACAAAAATGGCCTGGCTAGCTCAGTGTTGGTGTGAACAGTACGCAATTGTTAACTGCTGGACAATCATGATAGAAACAACCAGTATTTTAAAAAAGGAGCAGAATGTGGTGGCTAATTGCTGCCTTAGTTTCGGTTTTTTGCTATGGTTACAAGGCCAGTGTATAAATTCAGAACTTAGAACTTTTAGAAAAACATTTAGTTTTAAATTTAGTAAAAAATTTTAAACTTGATTCTGGTGGGTATGTAAATCCTAAGAAATGTATATTCATTGCTCTTTGTGGTGATTTAGTTAATATATAAGAAATTGTCTATTCATACAATAGCCAGATGCAGTCTAGAAATGTTTTATTGTAACTAACTCACTAAATGTTATACAGCCTGTTACCCAGATTATGATGATTTATTCTGAATGCATTAAAACAATATTACTTACTGTCGGTATAAAGAGTTGGAACTGGGGCTGGGCGATATGACCAGAAATCCATATCACAATTAATTGTCATGTATACTTTGGCAACAATAGCTGAAACAGTTGTTCGAAAATAATTGCAGTGTTGGCGAAATGCGACAACTGGTTGTTTTTCCTTGTGGGAAAACCCTGCCTCCTTTACTGGTTCATTGCTTTTGTTGTCTTCGCTGACAACTTGTCAGTTCTTCAAAAGGAATGGTTTGGAGATTTGGCTTGCTGAGCTTATTTAGATGATGTCTTCACCTTTAAAACCAGTCAGTTTGCAGATCCTCATATTCCCTCAGCTGCCTTAGTCGCCCTTTCATCACAGATGTTGTTGTTGTTCTCTGAGTTTTTTGTCACTACCATTTTCAGTTTCCCTAGATTACGGTTACCTCTTTAATCTCCATGCACTCCCACCAGCGTGGTGTGTAAATAAACAAGCAATACGAAGCCGCAGCATGTATTTGTATGCAGCGCCTTGCACAACTGTTTCTATTTCAGGCAAGTTTGACTTCGCTGAAAGCCTCCTGACATCTTCACTCCCCTTCATGTTTCCTTTACAGCTGGGAGGATGTGGAATACTCGGGGTGGGCGTCTGGCTCGCGGTGACCCAGGGAAACTTTGCCACCCTATCATCATCCCTTCCCTCCCTTTCGGCAGCCAATCTGCTCATTGCGGTGGGGACCATCATCATGGTGATTGGCTGTCTGGGCTGCGTGGGAGCCGTCAAAGAGAGCCGTCCTCTGCTGCTGACTGTAAGTAGCTGTCACACTGGCACCGCTCTCCTTTGATGCTCACGCTGTGTTTACACACAACTGCACTGCTTAGGCTAACATTTTCATGACTGACATGATGAATAACGTTCATAAAGTAGTAATCAGTTACATTTACATGCAAATAAATTTCTGTTTTGCTGCTCTCTACTGCCAAATCATACGACTCAATAGTGATTCTGCTTTCATCCAGTTCATGAAAGCTTTAATAATTACCTTCCCAAAGACCTGGCGTCTGGTAGGTCTGCACTGGGAAAAGTCCTCAGGCTCAGGAGAAGCGATGTGTTTAACATTTACAGTTTGGAGTGAATAAAAGAAGAACTGTGTAGTTGAGCAGCAGCAGCCTCCAGGACTGAGCAGTGAAAGAAAAACAGTAAACAAGTCTAAATTCTGTATTTCTGGTTCTGGTGATTATGAATTCTACTAGATCCTTCACTTACCTGTTACTGAAACTTTTGATTTACCTATTTTATAATTGCATTTAAAGGAACAGTTCACCTTCAAATGTATATTCTCTAAATTGCTTGCCTTAGTGTGAGTTGAAACTTTACAAAAAAAAATAACATTTTAAACCGAAATCATTACTTGAATTAAAGCAAAATTATTAAAATGAAAATGTTAAATTATTAAAATGAAATAAAGTAATTAATTAAAGCAAAATCATTACTTGAGTTGTATAATAGTGAACAGGAGAAGACGATTGTGGCTTTTACATGCCTTCATTAATTAGACTCTGCTCAGGCATGTTAACAGTGGAAATGTCTGACACTTGACTGACTGACCTGAAATTGCCATGTGAAATAGACATACCCATCAGAGTGTCAACATACGCAAATCAGGGCACATTGACTGTTTGATACCAAATATCAAACGTTTCCTTTGCCCTAATTTACACAAACTTTGAGCTGAGCTCCAATATGATGCCAACCATCCCCAATATATATAAACCAGATCCCATGCAAGATTTCTAAGTATTTTTATACCCAAAAATGCACGTATCATGAACCACCAACATTTGTCAGTATTTATGAGACCAAATCATTTTATGTGGAAAGAAACAGAATTCACCATTATAAATGTCACAGTGAGAGTAAAGCAGCTCTGTTGGACTGAGTCTCAGTTTTCAGTCATTAGCGTCATCTATGACATTTATTCCACACTGACCAGGCCAGTCTATGTGTTCTGTCAATATAATGAGACTGGGCGTCTTGTAAGTCTGCTTTAATGAGTGACAGATCGGCTCCTGCCTCATGGAGATTTCAAAAGACTCCACTCCCTTCAAATTTCAGAGGCAATTAGCATGTTGATAGCTGATGAGGGGCACCGAGTATTGCAAGATTCCTCCGAGATATTTATGGAATTACTGTTGTGCTTTCTGCAGGCGAGTGGTATTATGTCTTTTGTGTGCAGCGTAATTTGTAATAATCTTCTGAAACAGTGCAATTCTGGTTGACTTGAAAAATTTGACATTTTAGCATTCACATAACTGTAAGTTCATCTGAAAATCTTACATGGCTTCATATTTTTTTTTTTTTTTATGTAGGCAAGCAGCTAGTCAGTTTTCCTTGAATGCTCCAGTCTTGTGCTTTGGGTTATGGACCAATAAAACCTAAAAATATTGAAAAATTGCTGAAAAATCTTGAGGAATTTCTTTTCCAATCTACAACGACTCAAAATAAGAATAATGTTCTTTGTGGTATTTTGAAGACCAGTTCTTCCAATTTAAGTGAGGTAAACCTGCTCACTGGACACTTTCCAGTCTAATTTAGATGATGCAAACGGATAAAACCTGATTTGCATTTAAGTAATCCCTCACTGACAGAACCAATCAGGACCAAGGGTGTTTTGTGTCTGAAACTGACTAGAAAAAGGTGGATTTTTAAATTGTTTAAGTTTGACCACTCGAAAAATCCGATTATAACAGTGTCTTCATTTAAAGTCTATGATAAGATATAGAACTAAATGGAGGAGAATTTAAATCCCTATAATATGTGACCTTTAAAGAAATGATTCAACATTGTTTCAGTGCAGTCACAGGTCATGGTATAAATGAGATTTTGGAGCAACACAGTCTGCAATCCAATATCCTTTCCCCTTAAGTTAAAAATGAGAGCCATTTGAGGACACATTTCTCCAGAAATTCAATTTTCATCAGACTGATGGGTAATTAAAGTCATGTTTCACACCAATGAAATCGGACAACCAATACTAGCACAAGTCAAAGGGCACAGAGGGGTAGCGGAGGGTCCAAGACCTAATCAAGATGTTGCTTATTCAGAAAGGTGAAACCACTGTGGTGGAAATGGAAGCAAATTGCTTACACTCAACAAGCCCTTTCAAATCACTCACACACAGGCGCTGCCACACAAAAGAATCTGGGCCTGTGATAGTGCCTGTAAAACCGATTAGACCGCCAAAATAAAAAGAATGTAGTTATCACTTCTGCAGCCTCCCTTGCTGTATGTCGGAGGCAGCAGGATCCCAAAAGGTATTGATTTTGGAGGCGCTGATGGACTGTGCGCCTGAGATGACTGCCTTGCCAGGCGTGCTGGTGTGTCAATAGACAAAGAGCCACTGTAACTCTCACACTGGGTGGAAATCACAGCAGGCGGATAAACACGCAGGAATCAATCCCTGTGCCAGGACTTTGATTATGGTTCTCCTCATCCTGAAACCCTGCCAAGCCATCGATCTCTGCTAAACAGGGACATCAGTACGGCCGGCCAAACAAGTCATAACATAAATAATAGTCCTCTATGCACGCGGCTTCTTTCACAGAGAAGCACGCAGACACAGATATTTTCATCATGCCCACCTTCTGCATGAGGACTGCAGCGGCCACTGCAACCAAGTACTTCTCAATTATAGTAAAATCCAGTGATACGCAATGGGAATTTTGTAGCATAAAACTCATAAAAAGCTTGATGACTCTCAAGGGACTAATACATCTGCTGTACTGCAGCAAAAAAGAGAATATAAGCTTCAGAGGTGGAGATACACCAAGACGACCTAAAGACATAAACCTCCCGACGTGAACATACAAAGATGTTTGACAAGTTTTTAGCAAGCTGGAATACTTTTTTTTTTTATTCATACTTAAAAGTAAGAGCAGATTCAAATGCGTTTTCACCGCCTGCTGTGTGTCAGAAACAAAAGTGTGTCACTGAGGCTTGAGTCCTGTTAGCAAACAGCCTTGCAAAGTGACTTGGAACATAAATTATGCTGTTTCTTTTACTGTCTCAATTAAATTGATTTTGAATTTTTTTTTCCTGAGAGAAGATAAGCCTCATTTTCGACCAGCTGCTTGGGTTTTTTTTTTTTTTTCCTTTTTTCAAAAACATGATCGAGAAATTGCATCTGTCATTTTGAATAAATTATGTTTCATCAAGGCAGCAACTGCTTAAGAAGGATCCCTTGGCACTTGACTTAATTGGCACACAATTATTGTTTTATTATTGATATCCCTTCTAAGCTTTTCACAAATGACTTTTCCTCACTTTCAGTTAATTGCAGCGACCCATTTGATAACACTAACCCGCACAATGTAGCAGTTTGTAATTTCTCGAGCTAATTCAATCGCTTTCATGTAGTATATTATAAAAGCATAATGTAGCATGTCTACTGCCATCAAAAAAGAACCATTGAGCCTGGCTATTGCCTCTGAACTCGAAATGTCTTAAGATTTCTTATTAGGAGCAGATTAATGGGGAAGTATATTCTGTGAGCCTCAAGGGGTGGGTGCGTTTGTTTTCTAAGTGGTGGCGAGTATCAGTTTTTCATTCTTAACGACGTCCCTTTGCTCTCTGGTGTGATCCCGCTCCATCAAAGAACGACCCGCGATCGCAGCAGAGCAGAGCGCCATTAAGAGAGAGAGAGAGAGGGAGCGAGAGACAGAGACAGAGAGGAACAAAGAGAGAGAGAGAGAGAGAATATGAAAGTTATGTAACACCACATAGTGAGTGGGTGGGTGGCTGAGGCGGGTGGGGGGACCGGCAAATAAAATCACCAAAAAACAAAAACAAGTGAAGAAAATCCCAACTTTTACACATTTTTAGCACGTTCATGTCTGTCTGTCTCTCTCATTCCTTCCTTTTGGCTTTTGCTTTCCTGCATAGTTGCAGTTGCGAGGTTTTTTTTTTCTTTACTACGACAGCAAACAACACGGGCAGATGGTGAAAAAAATAGGGCCTGATAGAACAATAGAAATCCACTGATTGAACGGAGTAAGGGTGAGGCAAAACTGTGAGCTGCATGCCGCCTTGGGTTTGTTACCCCGCATCATCTCTCACCTTCCAGTCTCGCCACCAAGTCTTTGATCCCTCCCTCGCTCACTGATTCATTCAAACGGAAGCTGCCAGAAAGACCTTGGGGGCAAATGACAGCCCTGCTTGATGCAAGTCTTGTGAACTAGATGCGCTCACAACCGCTGTCAGCAAACAGCATTTGTGAAGCGCAGTTGTGATGCAGGCGGAGGAACAATGACTGCGCGCGCCCGCGTCGTTTTAACAAGATCCCTTCTTCTTCTCTCTCTCTCTGCCTCTGAAATCTGTGTTGACCCTCTGAGATCGCTCCGGCAGATTTGTTCTCCTGAATGCTGAGTGTCTTTGCCGCTTGTTGATGTCTTTATCCGCGCCATTTCATCTAGATCTCTTTTTTTCTCTCTCTTTCAAACCTGTTTTGACCCTCTGAGTTGTTCCCTTTCTGTTTCTTACCTTGTCTCTTTTTTTACTGTTTCCCATCCAACACCTGACTCCTTTAATCTCAAACACCATTCCCTTCTTTCTTTCTTTTTACACCTGCCTTCTTTTCTCCTTCTCATTTCCTCTCTTGTTTCCCACTCATTTACAACTTCCTCTCTTTCTCTTTCTCTCTCTCTCTCTCTCTCTGTGGCACTGTGAGAGACAGAGCCTTGTCTTTGCAGAGCGCTTGATGGATGAGCTCGTAACTGCTTTAAGCACTCACGTGGGTGCACAGGAGGAAGATGTATCACCCATCAAGCGACTCATCTAAGTCCACCATAGAGGGAGGCGGGCGGCCAATAAAATATGGCGCCTTTAACAAATTCAAAAGTGGATGGAGGAATGCTGTACATCACCTTGTCCTGGTTTGTCCCACTTGGTGTGATTGCTCGACCTCTCTCTCTCTCTCTCTTTCCTCTCCTGGCCTGTCAGTTAGAAATACTGAGGATGAGCGATCGACGGCTCTTCGATCGCTCTTCCTCCCCTAACTCTCTCTCTCTCGGTGACCCTCCCTCTCTGCTCCACACTCTGCCGTCGGATACCTTTTCTCCTCTCGAGTTAAAGTTCATATAATTATTCCGCGATCAACGAATGAACTGACCGCTGTCCCCTCCTCTCTCTCCGCAGTTCTTCATCCTCCTCCTCCTCATCTTCTTCCTGGAGATTCTGTCCATCATGCTTTTCTTCATCTACCAAGACGAGGTAAGACATGCTGATTGGGCTCATTATTTTTTTTATCCTGTTCACCTCAATGTGATAACGACCGGTTGTGGTTGGGCATGATAATCCAATTTATGCCAGTCAGAAAGCATGCAGCCTGCTGATGCTCCAGACAGGAAGTGGCACATGTGAAATGATGTCTCAGTGGTGGTCTTAATGTTCACAAGAACATATTACAACTTCATGCTGCTGGAACGAAGAAGAAAGGAAGAACGAGAGAAAAAAAAAACGTCCACTGCCATTCTGCATGAATAATGTTTTAATGAAACTGTCTGAGAATCATTTCAGATGTTTCTATTTTGGTTGCTGCACACACAGCTGTGGGGAGAAATCTCTGGGCTGCAGCGGGGAAAAATACATACTGTCACACTTTCCTTTCCTTGTTCATAAATTTCAATTTATCTCAGCTCATCCATTTTGGATGATTTCCCCTGTAAATAAACAAGTCAAGCAAGAGTGAAAAAACAGATGAGCCATTCCTTTTCTAATATGAATCTGTAATGTCTGCACATTTTCAGCTAAGGTATTAATAATGCATTCAAGGGGCATGCCAGATTCCATCCGTCTTAATCTCAATTACAGGACAAAGGGCTGGATTTGTTGGGAAATTTTAACAATAGATACAAGAGTCTAGGTGTTATACAGCGTCACAAATACAGGACACTGAAGATTCATGTGACAGCTGACTGTGTGTCTTCTCTGTCCATGAGCACCTTGCAAATGGAGCATCATTAATCTGAGCTCGACAAAGTGTAACAATCATGTTAGTCCAGAAAAACCTGAAAAATGAACACAGTAAAATAAATCTTTCCTGCTCAGATAATGAAATGTTGGAGTGTTGAAGGGTTTGGGACATCAGTTGGACATGCCTGCCAAGCTTAATTATGCTGCTATGCCTACTTTTGGATTGATACTCAATCACCACATATGAAGTTTATCACCACTCAGAAATTCAAAATTATGATTATAATTTGAATAATTTTGACAGTAAAATATCTCTGCTTGTTAGCCAAGGAATTCATGAATTTCCAATGTGGTCCTTGATATAAAAGTAAAAGCAACAAAGATAAAGACTATAGACACAATATCAAAGGTGGTGTGTTTTCAAGCAGCTGTTTCTTTACTTCAGTATTAAAACTAACCAGATGACTTATATCCAAGACTAGATGAGTGCACTCGTTGTTGCTTTGTGTCACAACTTTTTATAGAGAGGGTGAGAAGGGTTTTCTATGATGGCTTAGATCTTATCCCTCATCCAAAGACCCGAGAAGATTAGACAAATTAGTCCGCTGACATATGAAACAGTGACGGCTGTTTCACACTTCATCAGGCTATTGAACCTATTTCAACCTCCGCTTTTTGGCAGATTCCATCAGACACTTTTTACAGTGTTGTTCTCCCGTGTGTCACAGAGAGAATGAATGGGGTGAGGGAGTCAAAGTTTTTGAATCACTGTAACCCCAAGAGGTTCTTCATCATACAGATACAACTGTGCACAAAAAATGTGAGGCTCATAGTCCCAGTAGTTTGCAAGATTAGCTGCGGACAGACACACACACAGACACACCGACACACCCTACCAAACACATTATCCCCCAGCAGATAATCAACATCCAAACTATTTCATTCTCATGCTCCTGGGTATTTGAACAACCTCTTATAACCTAACTAGACTGAGATCAGCTGCACTATATCTAGTACTGTATAGTCTACTATCTATCTATGTGTTTATGTATCTATTTATTGTAAAGCATATCTAGTGCTGTAGTTGTGCGTCTCACAGTCTCCCTGACATGACAAAATAATTTTCCGGGTGGATTGGTTCCCTGTAATTATTTTATGCACCATGTTAGACTTGATCCAACATCAACAACATCACAAGAACTTGAAGATCAGTAATAAATAGGCTTCAGGATGTTTCCTGCAAAAACTGACCAATTCAGTGCTCAGATGGTGAGCTATAGCAAAAAAACAGCAGCTTAAACCTTTGACCTCCAGTTTCTGGGTGTCTTGTTTCTGAGCGTTTAATGAGGCTGTAATCATGCTAGAAGTCACAGAAGGTCATTTTAACAGTGATCTAACACTGCAAAACTGCTGTTGCCGTAGTCAGAGGACTACTTGGACCGTTCACATGACCACACATGAATACAAATGGCCTTCTCGGAGCCAAAAGAGCCTTATGTTTCTGCCATGCTGCAATTATAAAAGTGCTGAAGTGTTAAAGCAGCAGCACGAGTTGTTGTGTTTTATTCATTTTGCATCGCGAGCACCAGAACATTTCCAAGTAAAACAGCAACTGCTCTCTCTGTAGGTTCATGCTTGTTGCTTCATCGACCAGCAGTGAGGCTAACACTCAGAAAATGTTTACAATGATTGATGAAATTCGCTTTCCAACAAATTGACAATTTTGTTGACTTGACTTTTTTTTTTTCAGCCCATTCCAGGATGTTCAAACACACTTGATGCCAACAGAAATCAAAAGGTGCTGTAATTCACTTTAGCATGTGGTTTGGGTTTGACAGCTACAATATAGCGCCCTCTGGAGGCTCTTAGTCACGTGATCTGTGGGTAGGTGAAGTGGACTGGAGGCTCGGTGCTCAATGATAGATTGTCCTGTAATCTTTCTGCTGCATTATTCATACGGAGGGACAGGGACCGCTTCCCCAAAGGCTCAGGCTAAGGCCACTCCTGATTGTAATGCCTTTGTATGTTTTGGTAAATAACAATCTACTTTGATTGTTATTCAATGTCTGACTTTGTTTTTTTTCCTCCTGCCTCATTTTCTTCCACTTTTGTTTTATTGACTGCTACCTCTTATTGACCACCACTACCACTGTGCGACTGTTACTGTTTGTGCCATATAATTTTTGTGCCGTCCTTTACAAAACCCTTGTTCTTGTTTGCTTTTATATTGCTTTTTAAGTAGGTTTTTATTGCATAGTTTTTTCACACTGTGTATTTGTACATGTTTTTTTAATCCAAATACTATTTCATGTTAAGTGTCTTGAAAAGCCCGAGACAACTAAACTGTATTATTATCTATCATAATTCTTCCATCTTTCTTCCTGTATTTGCCACCATAGAATTTGGCCAAGTATTTACTTTATATTGGCTTTTATTTCTTTGTTATTGTAATTCTGGCATGGTTATGTTATTGCCCAAGGTGTTATATTTCCTGCACAGTTTGTCTTTTGTTGCATGATCCAACAAGTACTTCTGGATTGGCACAGACCTCTGGGCTTCCAGCCAATCAGTACTGTTCTGTTTAGCCTTTAATGACTGTTGTCTTTTGTCACGCCTCACCTTTCTCTTTGTATCTGTGTTCCCCGATGTTCACCGCACCCCATCATTCAGCTTCTGAATAATTCAGTTTCATCTCCCTGGGAGGCGATTAGCAATGGACCAACGTAAAAGTTAGGAATAGATATTCTAGATATACTGTAGGGCTGGTGTGCCGAGGGAAATCACTCACAGTGAAGAATGGGTGGCTATTACCAGTGTTGCCGTTGATATTTTTTAAAACAGCAGGAACCTTAGAAATCCTCGCAAGTTTTATTCTCTCCTCCAGACTGCTGAATTTGTGTAGTACCATCCATGCACGTGCTGCAGACCCATATAATATAACCCGTTTTTTCGTTCAGAGTCATTTTTTATCAGAAACTGTGCTCTGTGTTGAATAAGTGATCCAATTTATTAAGACTCATAAGTACGCTGCATGCAAACCAACCGCGATTATTATCTAGCCACAGCTACTGTGCCAATGCCATTTAGTGTGGAAATTATAACGGTAGTCTTTGATCTTATAACATGGTGCAACATTACAGAACACTTGAAAGCAAACTAAAAACACTTTAAACCCTTAAAAGACACAAGGAAACAGCATCAGGAGAGTGTTTTGATTATGTTATTTGATGTATTTCGAGTTCAAACAGGATTTGGGGGCGGGATATAACATGAAAAAGGGCTGCTCAAAAATGTGTGTAAATGCCCAAAAACCGTGCATGTGAAATGTTGAGATAATGACCTTAAACATGCATCAAAGACACGCCAGGCCCATTTGAAGTCCGAGGAAAAGGAGTGCTGACTCGCATGACTTTCCCTCCACAGTCACCAGGCCTCAACCCCTCTGAACATCTTTGGGAACATTTGAAAAAGGGAAGAGGCGAAACATAGAGTTAACATCACAGGACACTCTCTCTGGGACGCTCTGACTGAGTGCTGGAATAATGTGGATTCTCAAATTCTGCAGAAACTTGTAGAATCGATGCCAGACACAGTGCAAGCTGCGATTAAAGCAAACAGTGGACATACCACATATTGAGATGTGGGTTCCGGGTCCTGGATCCTGGGTTTCTGTAAATGCCAGCAAAGTTTTTCCGACTTATATAAGTTAAAAAACAATCTTGTGTGATAAATATCTTTTGATTAAAATTTTGTATTGGTTTTTGATAAACGGTGAAACAAGAGTTCTTGGTAGTGGACTCAGGCTTTTTGATGGTGCTGTATTTTGGGTTTTTAGCTGATGGCAGAAGGTCAGTCATTGGAGGTGCTGATAAAATGTCGACAGAAGCTGATTGTTGTTGGTGGCAGTTTTTAGGACAGTCATTTTCAGCACTTATTATCACTTCTGTCCCAAGGTTTTCAGTTTAGTTTATCTATAGTCGTGGTTCAATGATGACTTAAGAGCAACATTAATATGTAACAGTTGGGACCCATTCCTTTACACCTCCTCCGTCACCATGGTAACCTGCTGCAAGCCCTCCAGCGTTTAACACTAGCCAGTGTCAGTCCTCTTATGCTAGCCTTCCAGCTGTGGCCGTCTCCCACAATAACTTTAACATAATTGAGCGATGCGTGCATGTTGATGAACGCCATGCCGGGCTTCAATCACGGTCACACTCTCTGGCCTGTTTTATTATACATGATTTACACCTGATAAAAGCTCTGTGACGCAGCATGAAGCTACTTAAAACAGCTCACAGATCCTCGTCGCACCAGAAATGGTCGCCATTTGTTTCACTTTGTTGATTCCCAAGCAGGCTGAGAGAAATTTGACTCAAAGAGTCAAAGGGAGTGAAAATAAGTTGGAGTCAGTGGTGTGATATTGAAAACTGATGTATGGATGTTTTTTTTTTACAACTACCTACAGTATGTGTGGGGTTTTACAGCCTTCTCCTTGTGGCTTTATTGCCACCTCAAGGGATAATTACTGAGGACAGACACACACAGAGGGAGAATAATAATAAAAGAGCAGTAGCAGTGTTAGCAACAATGTGTTCAAGCACTAAGTGAACTATAGCAAAAAACTACCGCCACCACCAATTATAATGTCCTATGAGGATAAGTGAACTATTACGATTTGTACTTGTAATAATTGTAGCAGTATTGTAGTATGAGAATTGATAGTAGTATTAGTACTGGTAAAAATAATATTAGTTGTAGTGATTTCAGCTGTGGGTTTTACAGCGTTGGCACTACTACTACTACTACCACTACTACGACTACTACTACCATTACCAGTACCACTATCACTACCACTACTACCATTTATTTATATATCTCTCCATATATATTGTAACAAGACATATATATTGAAAAAAAACCCAACAAAAATAATTGAGATGAATATACAAGCAGCAGTAAAGGAACAATTTAAATACATTCACAGATTAAAAAATGAGAAATAAAATGGTAAAAAAGAAAGCAAAATAAAATAATGGATCAAGTATAATAATATTGGTAATTGTTAATATTATAGGTGGAGGTACCAGTGCTTGTAGGCATCAGTAGGAGTCATAGTGGCAGTAGTACTAGCACTCATTTATCAAATAGCTGAAGGTCTAAGCTAACTGCAGGAAGATAGATAATGTGGTGAAACTGGCCAGAAGAACATTAAACATTAAACATTAAATGGGTAAATACAGGTAATGCAATACACATTTTGTCATTCTTGTTCTTGAGGTCCTGGTTTTCTCTTTAAAGAAATGCCTTCAGTGAATACAAAGTCGTTATGCAGTCATATTGACAGGGCTTTTGATCAATTATGTAAATGAACCAAAAACAAATCAACAATGTAAAGAGGGGCATTTGTCTTCAATGATTTAAAAGGCTTATTGTATTAGAAGGTTCTGCAGTGAACCAGATGCATAAATGCTGGCCTCGTGGTTGCATGGCATTAAATTTTACAGTCATCCACTGAGCAATGCATATCGACGTTTGCTCATGAGCGCTCAGACACAGCGGCACGCTCAATACACATTTTACTGTGTAAGTAGCCAGGCAGACACCAATCTAGCAGATGTCTATGAACTATGAACACCCTTTGATTTAACATCCAATCCGGTGCTCGCTTGGCACTCGCGGTGATATACTGCCGTTTCTGTAGATAGTGAGGTCTTCGAGTTCACACAATGATCTCAACAAAGGTCATGGAGCCACATAAAGTTTCACTGTGACATTCATGTGACATAGTTAAAGGGAAAACCCACCCTCACGTTATATATCATCAACCTGTCATGTTCACTCTTTTTGATAAAGGGTTGGAATTTACCTTTTTGGTGTATTCACTTTCTGTGTCAGTTAGGGATTTCCCACATTTCCCAGAATGCCTTGTGATAATCCCCAGGGAATGTACTTGTAATGCCTGTAATATGGCTGCTATGGTTTTGCTTTTGAGGGTTCCTCTATTGTGAATTTATTTGTTTGCTATTGCAGATTTTGAAACTGCAATAGTGTCACGGGGTGGCGAGGCAGGTGGACCCAAACACAAGAGCCGGGAAAATAGAAAAAAAGAAGAAAATAATATTTTAATCCAAGCAAAAAACACAAAACAAGGCATGAGGAGCATGAGGAAACACTGAAGCAACACTAGGAAGTTTAGACAAACGAACAAACAGGGAAGAAAGGAAACTGACAGGTATTTATACACAAGGAACTAATTACAGAACAAGACACACCTGGAGTGGGAAGGCACTGGGAAAAGGAGGGAAACACTGGGATTGGGCAACAAGGGAGACAACGAGGGTGTGAGGCAACAAGGCAGGACTAACGAGACTAACACAGGGCAGGTGTGCAGGGGAACACAGGCTGGGAAATAAAGAATCCACAAAGAAAACAAGAGTCCAAAAACACAGAACCATGACAAATAGAGAGGAAAAAAAAATCTAGCCATACTTAAGTTAGTTCATAAAATCTACTTAGCATACATTAAAATATGAAATAATTTCATCATACGTACTTTCCTCTTACATCGTGTCACAAATGGCAAACCGGATTCAAAGATCCCATTCATTTTTGCTATAGGAGGAAAAAATTGGTGAATCGCAGAATCCAAAAAGCCACAATGAACACTGAAGATTAATTCAGCCGTGGGTTTTACATGTTGGAGAGATATGCAAAATGCAACATGTCTTGTGAATGCATATCACTACGACACTGCCGAGGCTGCTGTTGGTGGAAAAATTGGTTTTTCAGCTTCTCCTATGATGGATTTCTCCCTATAGGCTATAGCTCGGCTCTAGAGAGAAGCCTGTGCTCTTTGATTGAACAAAACCTGATGTTTACCATTAGTGTTTTAGATTATTACAAATATTCCCTATAATAAAGTCCTTCAGCATGTTGTCATATCATCAGTATTTAGCCAATTATCCATGGAAATATATCCAGAAAAAACGGCCCAGAAATGCAGGGTGCATCACTAATAGCTGTTTATAAGTGTTTAGGGTGGATTTTTCCTTTAAAAGGGAAGAGGCGGAAAAGAAAGGCTGTCATTTGGGAGCTCCCCTGCTTCATCATCATATAAGCCTCAATTTTGCAGCACATCTATAGTCAGGCTTGTCCTGCTAGGATCATTTGCGTCTCCCCCTCCACACAATTGCTAGTTATTAGCCCGGTGCAGCATGAGGTATCGCCTCTGCTGCCCAGTGACCTCAATGGCTGATGGTTGAGTGAGCTGCCTGTCATGAGGCAGCTATAGATGTGATTTCCTATCTGCTGGTGCGCTGGGACTCCGGTGCTCAAGGGGCAAGTCAAGGTGAGGTAATGCTGCTGTAAAAAGCAACTCAAAGAGTAAGAGTAAGAGAGTTATGGTAAGGTTGAAACCCCCAAAGACAATCTTATCTACCAGCCCGAAGGCCCTGAAGTCATTAAAATGAATCACAAGAACCAGCAGATCGAACGTGGTCAGCGGCGAGTGTACACAAATATCTCTGATCCTGTTGCTGCTGACACTTATTATGCATATTATTCTTTTGTGCCTCTCAAAAACATGGGTGCGCTCTCTCTAAACAGCTTGTTTCTGCTGCGAGAATCAGCATGTGTCAGCCTGACGTGGTGCCGTATTGAATGCGACTAAAACCGAGATCCAGGTTTGACTGGGAGAAGATATCTCATGGTAGACTGTGTTGACATGCCCTATTTCTCTTGACAGCCAGGGTCTGTTTCTGTTGTCACTCTTACTGTAGTGTCACTTTTTCTTCCATGCTGGCCCCATTCCACACTTGTTAGACTAAATGTGTAAAATTGTCAACAAATTGGATCCATGGTGCATTAGGAAAACAAAAATAAACCGTGTGTGCAAGCATACTATTTTAAATGCAGGTTAAGCACATCCACTCGACATATAACTGCACATCCGCACATATAATGAAACACACCGAATGCACCATCCCAGCCGTGCTAGTCACACTTTTTTTCCCCCATCATTGCTGTTCTGGCGTCAACCGCCAAAACATTTTACTTTGTTAGGATGTCACTCCTCAAATGCAGCACGCCTGTCTGAATACATTTCAAGCATGAGGAATTTTCATTTCATGTAGACTGGAGGAATGCAATTAGATAAACACCCCTGGCTAATCACATTACCAAAATGCACCTACATTAGGGCAATCTTAAAACGGGAGACAAATTGGGATGATCATCAAACAGTCGAGACATTTGTTTGCGGAGTCTTGGGTCGTACGTGACATGGGAATGAGGCGTTTGGGTGCTGTTGATAACTATGTTGAGGAATTTCACAGACAGTACGGTTTAAATTTGCAGTCAGTTTGTGATCCCATCGCTAAGAAGGAACAAGGGAGAGTGAAGCTGTGCAGAAGAAAGGAGCCTAGAGGAACATAAACTGGAACCGGTCATTGTAAATACTCTTAAGAATAAATAGAAACGCATTTGAATAAACACAGTGACATTAATGCAAACTAGACATAGGAAGAGACTGAACACAGATCCTTTCCAGTTCACCTCTTGGCAGGAGCAAACGTCTGTGAACCCAGATAAGCATTTACCCACTTTGATGTGGGACTTTCGGTTGTGTTTCCTTTTGGTGTTTGGTCTTCTGCAACAGGTTGGCTTTATGTTCCACTTATTGCTGAATTTTGGAATCATGTCAAAATTAAGGTTGGCTTGCTTGGAAGTCTGCAACAACATTAAGTCCCACAGGATGCATTTTAGGGTTAGATGACATCATAAAACATGTTTAATATAAAAACACTGCTGGTATTTGCTAGTAGGCTGCAAGATTATGCCTTATGCATTAGCATTTGTATGTTTGTTTGTTTTTTTTTTTTAAATAATACCAAGTTGGTTATTCTTTTCTCTTTATCATGCAAATTGATAAAAAATAAATATGTAATTT
>OMLF01018143.1:50147-61318 GCA_900302615.1 Holocentrus rufus
TCACCCGCCGCACCGAGAAACTTTTTAAGACGATAACATTTGAACGCCTCGGTTGCATACAGGCTTTGACTCTCAAACTTTGAAACTAAGCTTCAAACGTTTTTTTTTCTTTCTTTCTTTCTTTCTTTTTTTTTTCTCAGTCATTTGAATTCTGCTGCACTTCATGATGAATTACAAACTTGATCCATTGTTTAAGTGGGTGAGCGAGTTTTAAATTAACACACAATAGCTGATTCTGTGCAAAGGAAAATAGCATTAAGAATGAAAGCTGGTAGAGGTGGCGTATCTATGAAAAATGTACACGGAACGTACGAACTGTCAGGGCCACTTATTGAAGTGCACTGATGAGGTGAAGCCAGGTAAAAGGCATTATTCCGCATTGAATTCCCTTATTAAATCTGAACCAGTCACAAAGGAAGTGTAGATAAACAGCGGCAGACAAGATAAAGAAGGGTTTTAAGCTTTGCGACAACTGAAGTGTGGATTCTGCAAGAAAGGGCTTCAGTGTATATTAATTATTTTGGCTAGTTAACATTATTCTTAGCAGGCAAGTTGTTTTAGTTTCCCAGCTTTTTGCAGTTGAGCCAACTTCCCAGACGCTGGAGAAAAGCGTGCTGCACTTCAGATGATGCATGAGGGTTTTTAGTGTGTCGGTTATATGATGCCAGTTTCTCTAATTGTTATTTGTCTGGTGCAGTTTCGCTGTTGCGGGGTCACCAACCACACAGACTGGTTTGAGGTTTACAACGCCACCCGAGTGCCCGACTCCTGCTGCCTGGAGTACAGCGACAACTGTGGCCTGGACAACCCAGGAACATGGTGGACAGCGGTAAGAACCAGACGGAAAAAAAAAAAGCAAAAAGCCTCCACAAAAGTGACAAAAAAAGTTCTTTGGATGTGTAATAGGATTTTGAAATTTCAATTTTCAACAGACAAACCCTAACATGGGATCATGAACAATCAGCTGGATATTCACTCCTAACAATGTGACCTAGGCAGCATGTCATTGCATTTTCTTTTCTTTTGTGAGCACACTCTCAATTTTAAAGGAGCAATTCCTTCAAAATACAAAAAAAAGAAAAAGAAAAAGGATTTCCCACTTATCCCTTGTGCAATCTATCCATCCAGATAGTTTCTGTGTGATCTGGCGAGCCTCCCAGTCTGCCTCTATCTCCACTGTCTCCTGGCACTCCAGTACAATGGGACTGGATGGGTATTGTTTTGTGAAGCTGAATCCGTCAAAAATTTACATGTGAAATACTCAACGGCTCATCCAGAAACAATGACACGGCTACCCAGTATAATCCACAGCTCTCAAAGGACAAGCGTTTCATTGGGAACTATTTCCTGCCGAATATATCCACCCTGAATTTGTTTTCCTTGGGGGCGGATAGATACAGTTTTCCGGTGTCCTTCGGTAGGAACTAGTTCCCAGAGAAACACAGAAACTATCTGGATGGATAGATTTCACTCGGGGTAAATACGAAAACATCTTTTTTTTGTTTTGTTTTTTGTATTTTGGGTGAACTGTTCCTTTAAGGTCTGCAGTACTCATATTATGGGCATAACAAGGGACAGAAAATTGGTATGACCACTAAACACACTCACCACAGTCTGTTTTCGTCCTACAACAACACCAAAGCCTCAAATATTTGGGCTTAATTCACTGTGGTGAAACTAGAGAGCTATTTCAAAAATCCCAAATATTCCTTCATGACTGTAGTGAACTTTGCCATTATGAATCAATTAACTAAACTATTGAGATCCTATGTAGTATATTTGTTACATACATATTTGTACTTACTTATTGGCTTTGGGAGGAGAAAAGAAAAAATGCTTCCCTTGGTATTACATGAAGGATTATTTGTCACCTCCATTTTTTTCTGCCTTAAATGCATATACTGTGTTTTTACTTTCCAATTTTTTTTAAGTGCAAATTAATTTTACCGAAGCACATTTTGCGATTGGCTTCGGATAAAAGAGCAAATACCTCTCCCCCTTTAAAAATCTTGAGCCCTTCATCTAATTGTTTGAACTCCTTTTAATGCATCCGTTTAACAACGGAAAGGCCAAGTCGTGGTCAAATTGCGGTATTAGAAAAATCTAACCTTTTAAAATGTCTCTCTATTACTTTTCCCAGACGCAATTTCTTCACGAGCCAATGTGATATTTTTCAATATCAGGAGGATGTCCCCAGGAAAGGAAATAGTACTTCTAATTACATTTACCCCCTTCAAATAACAGCTTGTTTTGCTTGTCTTAGACCTCCAAAATCCATTGGCTCTTCTAATGTGAAAGACATTTTGACAACAAATTACACCGCTGTGTTTCATATTTTGATTAATGTTTGCCCTTCAGATCAAGGACTCGGTTTAGCAGTGGTTTTATGTTTTTCACACTGAACAATAATTCTCTCCAGTCTTTCTCATACTTGCATACCATTTTCATGCAAATTTGTACGTTTTATTACAACCTTGCTATCGGAGTGAAAGAAAATTGAGTTATATTTACACTGAGAAGATGCCCATAGTGTCACAGTGATTTTCTGCCCTGAGTTAAATCCAGTTTTTTTGAATTTTTATGTCGTTACTGCATCTTACTAGACAGTGACTTGTTTGATAATGAACAGAGTTGGGAAAAAAAAAGATGTTTGGGTCCTGTGGTTCTTGTTATTGGAGGTTGACTGTTCATGAACTCCTACTATTTGAGGGATGAATGTTTAAAGAAAAAAATCTTGGCTCTCTCCTTGGCACACACTGACACATAAACAGATACACAGAGGCAAACACACGCACATGGTCGACCACACACACACACACACCCCCTCAGCCTGGAAAATGTTCTGACACCAGCACAGACTTGCTTCCCTACATCTTAGCTGAGTATACAGTAAACTTGTTTTTTTGGAGAGGGGAATCTGCAGAGGAAGACAAACTATAAAAAGTGCACATTTATAATGTGTGGCCCAAGGGATCGGAGTCAGGCAGCAGTTTGACAATAACAATATAACACTAAGGCTATCCTAATTTTTGGCTCAGTGCATTACCTTCCTGCTAGCTCACAACAGTATCGATCCAGGCGAGGGTTATCCAAGATATTGTGTTTTGGAAATATATATATTTTGGGGCTCCTCGATATTTCAAGCAGTAGTAAAATGCAGCACAGATTGTGTTTGGAGTCCCTGTCTGCACTCCTGCTTCGCTGGCTCTGACTCAGCCTCTTGATATAAGGGGATTAAAAAAGAAATAGCACAATCAGGGAGCATGTCTGCAGAAATCAATGATTTAATTAGAACAGCAGGGCAGTCCGTTATCATAGCACCTTTGCCTAACTTTATTCCAAACAGTCTTTCTTTGCTTTTCTTTCTTTTTTCTTTTTTTTTGTTCTACCGTAACAGAAGAGACACCCCTGCCGACACATCTCTGACAAGGCTAAGAGTTGAAAACGCCCGGGGCAAGGAGCCATTTGCCACTTGGCCCCATAGCAAGTGCCACTCCCATCACTGTTATTGTCAGTTTGCACCTATTATTACAAAATCCACTTTCGCTGCTTTGAGAATTTATCTCCTTTTCATTACTTGCTCACATTCTCTGACCCAGAAGTGCATTGTTGTATTCTTCCATTAATAACCATCATCCTTTTCTTTCTGCCTATCGGGCAGTACATGACTCGGGGACATTTTACCCGAGTTTCAAAGGGGGTTTTGAAATGTAGTTCTAGATGGTGAAAAATGCCTCAGTGACAGAAGTGGGAAAGCTGTAAGAGGGTAGAGAATTTTGTTTTTTGTCAAGGCCCTTTTAAGAATGCATTCAAGCGATGTCAGACATGAAAAATTCAACTCATTTTCATGTCTAAATGATATCTCCAGTGTATGTGGCGCTCCTATATTCACATTATTCCTATTTGTACGACTCAAGTGAGACAAGGGCAGCAGGGACTTGGGTTTTCAAAGTTTCCTCCAAGAACATTAGGTCAGAGGAAGAGAAATGGGAGATAAAGACATTTCCATTTGGGACCTTCCATGATAGCAAAGGAACATTTTGTATTACAGTTTCATAATATAGAGCAGGAAGACTTAAGTGGCATAGCGTATTCCTCATACTGTATGTAGACATTTTCAGTTGCTTGTTTACACTATATGCATGTATGTGTGTGTGTGTGTGTGTTTCTGCAGCCATGCTACGAGCGGGTGAAGGACTGGCTCAATGAAAACCTGGTGGCGCTTTGGATCTTTGCTCTATGCACGGCACTTACTCAGGTAATAACTTTTTAGGTTTTCCAATGAATTTTTCAGTAGTCATTAACTTCGTTTTTTTGATATCTACACGCTCAGGTAGAGGCGCTGAGCACATGACATATAAACCTAATACTTCCCACGTCCTTTGCACTGAATATTGAATGCAGGATTTGTAACAGCAGGAACTCCAATAAGCCCCTGTGTTTCCATTAAAGACAGTATGGGAGGCTTTAACTTAGATGATAAATAAAATCTTTGACACTCTTTCTAGCTAGCTGGTGGGTCACATGCATTTAAAATAGACGTTATATGAGGCTGCTGTGGTGCTGTGGGCACATTTTGGTGGCCCACGAGTGTGTTGTTGGTCATTGTTTTAAAATGTAATGCAAGACTATCATGTTTTGTAAGCCAGTCTCATTTACATCAAGGATGCTGTGGCTGCAGGTTTTCATACGGCAGCATGTTGTCAAGACAGGACGACAGATGGATTTTCACTTTTGTACTTTTTTTTCCACTGAGCAAACAGCAAATGAAGCTATAAAAGTTTCTAATTCTAATCTTAAAAAGTAGCTAAAATGGATGGGAAAAAATGAGCTAATGCATGAAGTTAAAAGCTTTTGCTCTGTTCATGTAGTGTCACGTTATCTCTGAACTGACAACATGTTACACAGAGGTAAAGGGAAGGAGAGACAGTTCATGTTTTGCTGCTGCATGTGGTTCAATTCTTATTTTGTCTGTGCAGAATCTATTGATTGTTTTAGCAGTGATACACATCTTTGACTTCAAAGTTACAAGGAAACGGCATTTTGAATGTGCCGGTTCTGGTCGGGACGGGTTTTGATTTATGGGTCCGTTTTATATAATATAAGCTACTCAATACCTTAATCAAACATCAGCCCTGGAATGACACAAATGAATAAATCTTATTTATTGTGTCAAGAAACAAGAGAATAAACGCCTGCACTCAGTGACCCCCTTTTAATTCCAAATGCCAGATGTAAAGTAGGTGCAGAATTTATAACCTATGTCATTTTTTAGCTTGGAAAAAAAAAGAACTTCTAAATAGGAGACAAGGAACTTATAAAGAAGGAAGAGACATCACGTCACAGCGACAGCCACTGGTGCCAGACGGTGACGTTAACACTGATCCCCATGGGACGAGCATGAAAAACCCCACTATAAACCACTATAACTCTGCCATTTTAACTTTTACAGGAGATTCAACCATATAAGGAAACAGACTTTGCATAATGCAGATTGGTAGTTTTTGTCCAACATGCACATTTATTGTCCCTCTGACTCAAAACATCATGAGTTTGTCCAGCAGTTGCATAGAGCCTGAGCTGTTGTTAGCTAGCATTAACAAAACGAAGCTGATTTTAGCCACATGCACCTTTAAATGTACAATCCAGTGTGTTTAATATGAGCTGGTTTGTAAGAGACAAATGAACCCCAATTTCAACACCTGAAAAGCTCTAACCCGTTAAATAAGGAGTAAACATAGAGGAGGCAAACCCATTCAAAGTAATGACAACCCCACCGAATTGTTGCACCCCATCAATTTCAAACTCAATGACATGTTGTCCCTTCTTTGTTTATAAGTTCCTTGGTAGCAGGCAGGGAGGACACACCTGTCTCTCCTCGCTCAGGCCTCCTCAGGAAGCCTCCTCTCTCCTCGCTGTGGGTTTAATTATTTGAGACAGCCTTGATGAATAAAAAGAGAGAGATCGATTTCCAGGTCACGAGCCAGAGGAGCGAGGAGATGAGGAGGCATAAAATAAGCGGACGGAAGCACCTATTATCATGACATCATATGACATCACCTCTTGTCCCCCCCACTAAATGCAGTTTGCTCTGTGCCACGGCGCCCTGACAATTTCATGAAGGTAAAAGGCAATCTGGAGTCGATCCGCCACTAAAACATCTCCCAGGAGAAAAATGCTGTACTTGTGCAGGAGGAGTCACACCTTAAATGAAATTAGATTAGGGGGAGATAACACATTTGATTACCACGTTGCTCTGTTCTCAGGAGAACTCCGGCCCAGTGTAGGAAATGTTTCAATGAAATCAGGCGAAGAGCCAAACGGAAGTTGGCGGTGAACTGCAGGGACATTTATCAATAGAGGAAGCAGCCGCCTCCACAATCACTTCTTCATGCGTCACGGCACATACAGACAGTTCTGTGTTGGATGATAATCAGTCCCACCACAGCCACATGTGTATGTAGTTAGAATAAAATGTTAAATATATTTTATTTTTTCCTGCTTTAGGGATTTATATCATATACGTATCTTCCACACAGAGTTGGTAAGCTTTTGAATAGGATCTGTTCAGGTGCACATTGCTCTGTGAAGCCATGAAAATAGGGCAGAAATGACTGTGCCACACGCTTTGGACCTCATCTGAGCAGGTGGGAAGCACACGCTCAAACCACGCTAATCCTTTACACCAAAACTGCTCCGCGCTGCTTGATCTCATTGACACGCCCCACAGTTCACCTCTCCTCCCAGTTTGGCACAGGCAGGTTCACGGCAAGTCACCAAAATAGCATACGAGTGCAGTTGAGTAAAAAATCTGCGTGTACCCAACAAAAATGCCACTTAACTGGCACACGCCTCCCCCATCCAACCCCTCCCGCTCCTCTATGTATCATGTGCTATCCCAAAAATAGAGCCCTGAGTTTTGGGATGGGCCATAAGGCAGGGAGGGACGGCTCAAAAGTGATCAGCCTGGACCAGAACAAACATGGATGTGAATTTATTTTGGGTAATTTATTCCACTGGGATGCAGCGCTGGTGTCTTAGAATGAATGAAACATGGTTTTAATGGGTGAACACCTAAAAATACTTCAAATGTTATGTTTTATATGATGGATGTGGACTGGCTTTACATGGTGCAACTGAAATGCAACTTCAGCTCCATGCAACTCGGAGCTCCAGGCGAACCATCCAATGAAAACTATACATTCGGTTTGCAGCATCATTTGCAATGTTCCATATGGGTTTGTTGACATGGCAACAGTAAATGTTTCATCTGCAACCTGCAAACCTTGCAACCTGGAAGTTGCACTGTGTAAAGCCAGCCTTGATGGTGGTACACTGTGCAGTAACCAGTTTTCCACTAAATAAAAGCAAAGGGATTTTGATATATTATAATAAAATAAAAATTCTGCAGTTTTTGGCATTTGTTGTTCAATAGCTATACCATAAGATAAGGATAATTAGCTGAAAAGGTGTCAGATTTCATTTTGCTGGTGTAACTCTACACAAAGATGTCTGAGTACCTTAATGGCTGTTGTCTTAATGTGTTTCTTGTGTTCATGCAGATCCTCGGCCTGGTTTTTTCCATGACAATGTTCTGCCAGGCAGTGAAAGTAGAAACCTTCTACGCCTAGCCATCGACCCCTCCGCCCTTCAGCAGACCTCGAATGTTTTTCATCAGAGAGGGACAGATATAGACAGACTCCCCCGCCTCCCACAGACTCTTCTTTTCAACCCTTGTCCTTTCCGTGACATTCCTGTTCGGCGACCGCGCCGACCGCCCCGATGTTACCAGTTACCACAATATTCTGCTAACTATGAACAAGCACAGTGTCAGTGTAATACCCAAATCGTTTTCTATGGTTTGCTCTGTGTTCAATGCTCATTTCTGTGATAAACATGCAGTATTATGAACATATATGAAAAATGTAACCCCTTTTTTAATATATATGTTTTGTTTTAAATTATTTTATGGTTTGTAAACGTGTTTTAAAATGAGAGCTATGTGGAATGCTGATGAAGCAGACTGTTGGAAAGTGCACTGGGGAAGTGCTGCAAGTGCATGGCTGTGATGGTGTGTATTAAATGTTTTGGCTCGTCTAAATAGCACTTGTCATCGCATCATTCTTCAATAGGAAACGCCAGAGGCTTCTAATGCGTAATCCTGCTGTAATACGCCCAATTTCTTGGATACTTAGATGACAAATGAGACTATGGATGGAACTATGCCGAGCGCTGGCATGTACCATTGTGAAAGTACTGTAGTCCGTCCTCTGAGACAGGCATTCTGGAGTCATTATAAAGTGCAAATTAGTTTTATAGCGATTAAATAGTCGGGTATTAATTACATACATCTGACGAAAATAACAGCTCTGCTAATTCATCTGTGGGACACGCTGCTTTTTAACTGGCTGGGTTTACATGGGACATGAGACCAACGCCAGCTCTATAAGAAAAAGCTTCTGTTAGAGGAATTTTAAATGAGCAAGTAGCAGGATCCTGAAGACTGGCCTGGGGCGATTTCCCTCCCAGCACATCAGCGCTCCATTGACAAAGATTCATCTATAGTCTCTGAAGCATCCTCTGGCCTTTTTGTGACTTCTTCCTCTTTTTTTCCTGCTTTGTGCTGATAACTATAAGCTAGGCACACCAGAGGCGTGCTTTGATTAAAACGTCCCAGAGGAGAAAAGCTGTTGGGGTTTTTGTGAGGGGTACAGACACCGCAGGTGCTGGAACCCTTATATTTGTTTTTGTTTGTTTGTTTTTTCTTTTTTGATCTGTGCCTCTGAGACCACAAGTCCCACAGCAATCAAATTTAGTGGACAGTTTTCAAATTTGTATTTTTTATTTATTTATTTAACCGTGATCAGCCAGATGGTGGCGCTATAACAAGCATTTTTACATCCTTTTTTTTTTACATACATCCATAATTTGTATAACCTCAAAGCTAGACCAAATGAACTCAACAGAAATGTTTGGGCTCGGCCCCAAACTGTGTCAGATCACATATGGTTGCATTTGCCACCATCAGGCCAACCTTGCAGCAACACTTATTTTTTTTTATTACTCTTGCCAAGTTGACTCAATCTCCAACACATTTTACACACTGCATATGTCCACAGTCCACATTATAGCTATTCCAGATAAATCTGATAAACATAACCATTTGGTCAAGATACTCACAAGTGAATTTGAAAGCGAACATGCAGAAACCTAAACGTTTATTGCCAGAGCAATCAAACCTCACATACATATTTATGCAGCGGTTGCAAAGTGTGTCATATCACATTTGGACGTGCTCTGCAGTGCTGCTGTGAGGACAAATTGGAAATTTTGCATATTGCAATTTCCCATGTATCTGTGTGTGTGTTTGGCCAATTGACTTGGCCCCTCACTAACATCCGCTTGCAGCTATATTTTATTTTTTCTTTCATAATAAAGAGAGATAACAAATAGGGTTTGAAGAGAAAAAATCCCTAAGTAAAGGCTCATTTTTTCTCCAGGTCTTTGGCACCAAACCAAGTACGAGTGGTTCATTTAAACATTGATTTTAGGTGTTACTTGCCAGATTTAACCTATGGACCTGTGTACTTCTTCTTTCCTGCAGTGTGCAGTATTTCAGACCACGGGCCATTGATGTCTCTTTATAAATAAGTCAAGTCAGGTTTATTTGTATAGCCCTAAACACAGTTATAGTCTCAAAGGGGTTCACTACGCCCACATTATAAAACAATAAATGGACATGATAAATGAAGAAGACACCGCTCAGCCTTAGTCCTCCAATGCGTAAAAAGGAAAAACTCCCACAAAAACCTCATTACGAAAAAAAAAATTGACTGAAATTTCAGCCTTCACCTAAAACTTGGCAAAACAACAGGAGTAAACAAGAGCTTTTTGCAACCTGCTGACTGAGCCAACAGAATGAAAACGACTATTCGCATCTGCCAGGCCTTTTGAAACTTTCAGCACAGAGAGTGTGTACGTCGACCTCATGGTTTGATCACAGTCATGCTGGTGCAGTGAATATTTCAATCCAGCATCACCTTGTTAAAGAACGAAATGATGCATAGAGAGTTTTCAGGCATGTATCATTCCACAGCAGCATGCACAGACTCAGGAATATTACAAAACTCTCCATGTAATTCCCATAAAGGCCAGTGAATAGTGTCATGACTCTCTCGTATATTTCACACTGGCTAAGGGTGATGATGTGGAATATTAATAGCCTTATAAGTGAAGCTCATAAAGCCATTGAAAGCTTAAACCTAAACATGGAGAAAGAGTGCTGAACACACGAGATTACACGGGACAGGACGCGTCGAGGGTCACACAGCCTTGGCGACCAACAAAAGCAGCTTATCAACACGCAAATGGCAGCAATCCTCCCTTCGGCACGTTCAGCGACGCAGGAGCTTCAAACTCGAGCGGGAGACGCCTTGATGACTCCATTACCCGGGAAATGTGGTTACTTGCAACACAATAAATTTTCCCACTTCAACCCCTCTTCAAGCTCTCCGATCTCCCCGCGCCCTTCTGTTGCCTCTCAGATTCACCTCACTGCTTCACCAGACCTGTGTTTCCTTTCCTCTTGTCTGATGCATTATTCATCCTCATGTTCGCAGGCTTTCACCCATCTTGTGCTTGATCAATAAAACATACCTGTGTGCTTGCTCTCTCACCCCTCCATCCCCTCGTCGTGTTCCTGAAGCCAAAACCGTGAGCCCACGCTGCGCTGATAAAACAGCATTGGTGGATGGGTTTCTCGCACTGTGAGAAAATGAGGGAGGAATCCAAGGCATCTCTGGGCCGCTTGAGTCCTGGTTCTAATCTGAATAGCGAAAGGGATTCAATCTGCATTCATGGTGGAGGTGCGGTTTCCCCTCAAATCCAGAAAAGTTGTCAAAACAATCCCTCAAGCGCCCTGGCTCATACGGAGGCTGCAGGTTGCAATGCAGCAGGGGTCCCCAATCCTGGTCCTCGAGGGCTGCTATCCTGCATGTTTTAGATGTTTCCCTCTTCCAACACACCTGATTCAAATGATCAGGATCGTTATCAGGCTTCTGCAGAGGTTGATGATGAGCTGATCATTTGAATCAGGTGTGTTGGAAGAGGGAAACATCTAAAACATGCAGGATAGCAGCCCTCGAGGACCAGGATTGGGGACCCCTGGTCTA
>OMLF01018144.1:4070-17100 GCA_900302615.1 Holocentrus rufus
GACTGTGGGCACGCACACATCAGTGCCCGTTTGCTTGTGCGTGTCTGTATGTTTTTGTACCCTGTTACCCCCTCTCCTTCACACCAGAACCATTAGTCTTTATTGCTAAACACACAAACAAACATCTAGGGCGCAAAAAAAGAAAAAAAAATCTCAACACGGCAACAGTGACGGGAAAAAACTTGCATCCATTTCATGCAGAAATGTTGCATCCCATTTTAGGAAGTTTGTATATCTTGGCTGCCTGCACCACGTCTGCTGCCTGCTGTTCCATAAGAGGAGGTCATAGGCTGCGGTTCCCTTGAGATGCAGAGGAATGCTCAAGTGGTTCAGCATAGCACTCCAGACATGTTCCCCTGACCCCCAATCATACACCACCAGCCTCCACACCCGAGGCCAGAAAACCCTCCATCCTCAGATGGAGCAGACATAGGCAGCTGGAGCCTGAGAAAGAGCTAACCCACTTACAGAAACAGACCAGGCTCCATCACCATGCAGATTAGACCGATTCTGATTCTAAAACTAGTACAGTTTTAGAATCAGAATTATATAGATAGATAGACCTTTAACACCCTTAAAACAGATTGCTTATTAGTAGTAGTAGTAGTAGTAGTGGTAGTACTAGTACTAGTATGTGCATGCAAATAATTCTACATGCATTCAATGTTCAACCATGTGCAATGGAGATTCAGTACATTAAATGGTGTTTATCGTGAAAATATTTTAATAATATTGAGATGCATGAAATATTTTAGGAAATCAGCATCATCACCACTTTTTGACACCACATTTTGAAACCATTTTATATCCTGTGTTGATAACCTCAACACAGATAACCTTTTATATCCTGTGTTGAGGGTACGTGTGCACACTCATGCACGCGTTCTGGGAGCGCACACTGAGCAAGTGCAGTGGTATTTCCCCAGTATGTGACCCTGCACGGGGGCTGTGGGAGATGAATGGTGTACATCTGTGAATGAATCACTGTGTGAATGGGGGTCAGTCACATCCAGGCTACCAGCCTCTAACTGACAGACAGACAGTGGGCTCTGTGGCCTGTGTGACACGGCGATGCTCTGCATAAAGAAAGCCTCGATAGAGATCTGCAGAGGTAGCAGGGGCTGCCATGGTGACCGCTCAACCGGGAACAAGAATAAGACAGGCTGGCCGTTGGGCACGGCTGTCCTAAAGCTCCCTGGCTCCAGAAACAAGCCGGCTGAAATAAAGGCTTAAAAACACACACTTCACATCTCATTACACAGGGCCACTGTGACAGCTGACTGAGGGCCCAAAACATGGCCACTCCACCAAATAACCCAAACATGATACACACGAGGAGTGAATAGAAACAATTGAATTGAAGCTTAAATGTGGCAAATCAGAATCTGATATTGATATTTTGAAGACTTGGTTCATGCAAATCTTGCTGGGATAAAACGTGTCATCACGTTTCACACACAGTGAAAGGAAATGAACTCTGTCTCTTTTTCATAAAACAGCCCAAAGGTAACTGCAGTTATTAGGTGACAGGGGTGACAACTGTCAGGTGAATTTGATGACTTCCAGACATGGATAAAAATAACCCTAACCTAAAGCTTATTTTTCAGTGGCTATGTATGAGTTTTTTGTTTTTTATTGACGTCAGAATACTAGGAGGTGTAGTAGGTGTAAGTGTAAGTAGGTGGGTGGATCACTGGGGAGGAAATGGGTATACTCTTCTACATATTTCAATGTCTAGTTGGCTGATAGGTGGATTTAGTGTAAATAAACTTCAGCATCCCCCAAGGCTTGATAAACTTGAATCTAGTGGACAATTTAAAACCATAATCATGAATCACTGTATTTCATGTTGTAATTGTTTCAATTTATTTAATAGCCTGTTTTTATTTAACTTTTTATGTATTTGAGTGTGTATGTTTTGCTATATTGTTAAACTTGATGCTATTGTAAATGATGGCAACCTCAATGACTCTCCAGATTATATAAAGGTTATGAAATGTGAGTAACAGGTTGTAGATCATGCGCTCTCTGTCACTGCAGGTTTACATACTGATACAAACAACTGCCTCTAAGTGTATTTTCAGTCTTGGTCCACTTCAGCTCCTCAAGTGGATTCAGACCATTGACCCAGCAAATTTTGGGCATATGCGAACATGCTAAATGAACTCAGACCCCCTGAAACGCTGCCCAGACTGTCCCAGTTAGAGGTTCACTTGATCCTTGCATTGTGAACACAATGCGGCATTTTGCTTCACGCTCGAGGCTTGCTGTACAAACGCAGCGTGTATATACAATAACCACTGTAACTCGTGACGACACGCAGGAAAAAAAGTCACGAGGCGCTAGGGGTCATACAGATGTGATGCTTCTTCTCATTCTTCACTTCTTCATCTGGTAATTCTCTGAAGTTTTGCTTTTCCTCTCTTCCTCATGGCTTCCTTAAAATGTGCTACAGCAAAATGATCTAAATCTTTGTGTTGGCCATCTTGAAGAAAACCATCCATAATGCAATGTAGTATTGGAGTTGTGGTGTCAACACAAAGTATACTGTACTTGTGGAGCAGAAAAGAAAACTGAGTCCTTTTTAAAGTCTCTTCACAATGTGAGCATAAAGGTGACTGAGTTCATTTGTGGCCGGTTCACTTAAAAATGACTGGTTTGGTTTGTTTATAAAGAACTATATGTGAAAATGAGTAGGCATGCAGTGGTATTTACACGTTTAAGGACAGTTTATCCTCTTCGTATAGCATAATCAGCCCTATAATAGCACACAGTGGTCATTAATCTTGTTTTAAACCGCTGTATAGTTAATATTTTCTGGGCGTCTGTGGTGCATATGTCCTGGTTGCTTTCAAGTACACACACACATATACACACAGGAGTCCTTGGCCGGCAGTGCTGCGGTCCACCTGTGTTTATGAGCGTAACACAGGACGGCACGGCCACATTGTTGAGATCACAGCCGTTTCTTCCACCGCCCACCTCGCCAGCGAACCCAGTCATCCCACATCTGTCCTCCCTGTCGGTGGCCATGTGCCGGAGCGGCTCTGGGGGTTTCGCTCGCCCGCCTCAGGGGATACGACACCAGCATGCTCCAGTGGTGGACGAGAAAGGGGTGGCTGTGAGCCTGGTGATGGGCTGTTTATTGATGGAGTGTGAAGGGAACAGAGGAGAGGAGAGAGCGGTGGAGGACGCGGGACGAGGGGGAATGTGGTGTGAAAATAAACGGAGCGGGCCGCAGACAGTGGAGCCAACAATGGAGGGGGGTGTCAGAGCCAGGTCCGTCCCGGGTTTGTGTGCCCTCTGTATAAACACAGAGGAGCTACCTTCATTCTGAGATCATCCTTTCCAACAGTTTGGCCTTTGGATTTTGCACCACCTGAGAGACCCAACATCTCCACAGCTGCTCTCTGACAGCAGTTCACTGAAACTGAACATATGCATGCACATAGAAACACACACTGCCCCTACGCCCTTGGCCTGGCATTGCACCTCTGGACTGAATCCCCTGGAGTGAAAAGCAAAACAATCAAACCACTAACACAGGAAAGAGAACGCATGGCTCCAGCACACAAGCCAAAACCCAACTATCAGCACATGGAGTCCTTCTGGGCTCGGGGCCATTTCTGAATCATAGTCAAAGTAAATAACTCAAAGGGCTAAATATTATCTTTAATATGTTATGAAATGTGAACACTGGCAAATGAGATGGATATCTTATCTTGTGAGCATAGCTTTGCGCTTGGCACCGCCGCGTTTCAAGTTCAACCTGCCACTTCTCGACATTCCCCAGGATTGTTTGGTTACACACCTCACCGCCAGGGTATTTTCTGATCGCTTCATTGTGCGGGAGCGACAGCCGGGCAGCCTTGACGAACCCAGTTTTATCAACACCGCGTCGCAATCTATCTTCTCGGGGGGGCTCGCCGATCTTAGTGCTTTCGATGCAGCGCTGACCCCGACGGATTGTTTTGCATGGATGGGAACCAAAAGATCAAGACGTGATCTCTCAGAGGACTAACTCTCGACCAGACAGCCACCACCAAGGCACTCGCTCACTTTGCATTCTTCCCGCCTTGGAAAATTTCTGAAAATAGCCCGAAGGAGAGGGGTTTGCAGGAGAAACAGCGCACTTTGAAAAGAAACGGCCTAATATTGTTGAAAATCATAATTGTGGAAGACACAGCCTGGGGAGCTTGATTTTCCTGCATTGTGCTCATGTAAATGAGCATCTATTATTAAGGCTTTACACATTGAATGTCACAAAAAAAGATAGTAATGGAAGAACATGATTTAGCTCATCATTTATTCACTTTGAGTAATTTTGCCAATTCCCTTTCCGATAGGGCTAAAAGCACTGTCATTATGAACGTCTTTTAGCTTACAAGAACAAAATCTGAATCATGAATGTATGCCAAGAAAATGAAATGGGACATGAGTCATTAGCAAGCAAGGCAAGCAGCTGCAAAGAACAAGAAAAACATAGATATTTCAGATTCTGACTGTTAACATAATGCGATTGACGTCCAGTGTGCTGCAGCCGGCCGTTGAGAGGTGATGTAATATTTCAAATGGTTCGTCTCTGTTCTCGGCTCATAGGGGTGTATGGAGAGAGAGGGGGGGCAGGTTACGATGGCAGATTAGCTTCAGATTGAAACAGGAGGCTAATTGTGTCCTGTATCTATGGCACATGTGTATACACAGCAGTGGGTCCTCTGTGTGAAAGGCCTATGTGTCTGGGCGTCACTGACTTAATGACACTACTTACTGGCCTAATTCACACTCAGGTTCTCGTGCAGGTTTGAAAAAACAACTCGCTTGGAAATCCTACCAACAGAGAATCGGTTGTGTCAGTCGGAGCGGAGGTGGACGCGTTTTGGGGTCCATGTTTGACCTCCTTTGATCCTTAACTCTGGGTCAAAATAGAATTCTGTTTATCCTTTTATCCGACAGACATCATTCAGCATGTTTTCACAGAGGGGGGGCTGAAAAGTGACACCTCAAAAGTGAAGTATATTTTTGGCCCAACTTTGCTTGCATGCTACTTATGAGGAGAGTTAAGGCCAAAAAAGGTAAACGTACCAAAAGGAGTGGCAAGGCCAGAAAACAGAGGAGGAGAGCTGGAAGGGAGGGAGTGGAGGGGGCGAGGAGGGGTGGAGGGAGAGCAAAACAGGACAGGGCAGAACGGCACACATCTTTCCACTCCCGTGTTTTTATTTGAGCCCGTTGCGTCTCACAGGAAATGCCCTCCACTATTTCCACGAAGGCTTCTTCTATGGTAAAAGTCAAGCCGACTATTAATAAAACCAGAGAACAGAACAGGATACACTGCTGTGACGTGACTGGAACTGTATTGGACTTTCCCTGCTATGCCTTCTCCTCTCCACAAGTTCCCACAACTTATTTAAAATGATATTGCAGTCTATATTTTTTAACTACCATATATCAAATCACATTCAATGCTCTGTAATATCTAAAAAAAAACAAAAAACACAAATTTCATCCCACCTTGTCACGTGACTGTTGGCCTATTGCACCGAGTGGTGCCCGAGTGATAAGGACTTAAGCAATATGTGGCATTGTTATTATGTCATAAATCAACTTGTTCTTATGATTCAGATCCTCTTGTAAACCAAACACAGGCATCTGATAATAATTGTGGTATGCTCACATGCAATGTAATACAATGCAAGGAAACCAAAGTCCCACGAGCCTCATGACATCACCTTTGCATGCTAACTGCCGTCACACTCTGAATTATGAGGCACTTTAAAGCACAGTAATCACAGGCCTGATTACTGTGGTGTGACCAAACTTGTCAGCACAGGAACCTCAAAGCAGACAAACATATCGGTTATTTTCTGCATTGGATAAGAAGTGGAACACACAGAGGTAGTTGTGGCCTTCTCCTCGTCAGTGACACAGATTGCCATATTTATCACTTCTCTGCTTTTCATGCAAGGGAATATTATTTGGCTGATGTATGACACCTGTGAGGATGTGGGAAGCACTAGGAAATAAACATGAAGTGATGATAGGCGTCTGAGCAGCGGGGGTCCTGCATTGTCAAGGCAACAGCGGCCCAGGGGAAGCATAGGGCCGCGTGCTGCCGGCTGCATGACCTCCTGTGTTTTGCTGTCTCTCGCTGTGTGTTGGTTTAGTGGGGAAGCCGAATGGAAGCTCTAAATCCCAGTTAATCTGCCACAGCGCTGGGAGAGCTGGGCGCTCCGCAGCCACGCTATCTGATCATCAGTGTTGTACTGGTCTGCTGCCGGCAGCCCCGCTGAGCCACAAACATCCTGTTTGGAGAGAGAGCGAGGGAGAGAGAGGAGCAGTGGAGATCATTAGGAGAAAGAACAAGGAAAGGGATTGACAGGAAGATCTGGGCAACTGTGAAATGGAATGAAATTTCCTACAAATATTGTGTGTTCATTATGTGTGTTTGGTTTCAGTGTCTGTTTGTTTACCCATCAGTTTTGAAAAATACATTCATTTCAGTGGACAAACTTTTAAGTGTGAACAGACAGCAGCAAGTCATATTAGCATGCAGGCAGAGAACTGAGTGCAAACAGAGAGGCCAGCAGACTGAAAATTAGCCCAATTATGACTGCAGACCGCAGCTAGCACTAATCTCTCTCCCCGATCTAGGGCCGGCCTGGGCACAAGACACAGTACACCAAATGAGAAACTCACAGGCCAAAGCTAGTTTGCATGTGTACAGCTTCTCTTCCAGAATAAACTCTTGTGCCGTAACGGCTAATTGGATGTTTTTTGCCTTGTCTTGCTTGATCTAGTCAGTCGATCCTCTGTGTGCTGCTTTGCAAATAAATAGCAATGAGAGGAGGTTAGGTTGTCTGGCTGTGGCTTCCAGTTGAAGCGCTCCATGTTTAGGGCAGTATCGCCCCCTTCTGGAATGGTACATACAATGATACATCCCATCAGGTCTCCATGTTTAAATTGGACATGCAGAACAGGCTGCAGTTGAATGCAAGAGTACATAAAATATATATATATGGAAGGTTATAAAAATGAAAAGCTGAGTAAAATATTACAGCAGATGAAGCTTTCATAATGGCCTTTGTACATAGGGAGGATGTGGATTGTTTCCTCTATATCTTTTTAGTTATACTGCCCCACAATAGCAAGAATATTTCAAATTAAAATAGCAGTGTGATTTAGTCAAATTACACTCCAAAACACAAAGAGGCTTCCTGTATGCATATACAATGTCCATGAACAAAGCTTTAATGGCTGTGGATGCATCCACAGCCTTTCTCTTTCCTAATTGAATTCTGGTCTGTCTGAAGTGCCTTTGTTCATGGTTTAGGAATCATATTTTTGTTATGATAAAGATTTTAAGGGAAGACTATATTTAACACTCCAACTTGGGTTATATTTAGTCCAAGAAACCCCTGAGCCTTGCTGCTGCAGAGGAAAAAACTGGATGTGGAATTTGAATAATATTCTTCCCCTCTACAGTATGTTATTTCAACAGGGTTTGGGAGATCACTCAGTGTGGGTGCAGGACACACAGCGGTGCTTTAACCTTGGAGTGAAATTCCTGATGACAGATTTGCTGTGTTTCTGGGGAGTTCTGCAGCACTCACAGCCAGAAACCTGGAGACTGTAAGTGTACCAGAACTGTGTGTTAAAATGATGCACTGACTGTACACGACCTACATGTTAACACACTGTTACAGGTGGTCTATGTAAACTTGCGGTGCGGTATTTAGATTATATGTGCATGTGAGTAATCTAAACCGTTTATTTGATGTCACAATTTTCCTTTTTCTATATGGACCTATAGCACTTACCGATGAATGCATTGATGTGCTTACTTCATTAATAGAAAGAAACAAAGAAAGAAACAAACAAAGAAAAGGGGGAAAAAAAACTTTATTTGGTTGTTTTTTGTTGGTTTTTTTTTTTGTCTTTTTTTTTTTTTTTGTGGTGTGGTGGTTTCTGTAACCACCACATCCTCAACATCCAGTATAAAGGTGTATCAGTGGGTGTTTTTAGATGGTAAAGAGTGTGACATTGTCACCATGGCTGTGCTGCTGTGGTGAGTCCAGATCTGCTGATGACCATGTGATCTGTGATGAAATGAAAGAGAAAGTAGCGTTGACCAACCGCTGATAATGCACAGTCATGGCTGTTGCTAAGGACGTTGCTTAACATCTCAATCACAGTTCAGCTGTTCTAAAATAAATAAAAAGAGTTATAGCAGAGCATTGTTTTAGTGGAAATCAATTAGTCACAAAATGTATTATTTTTTGAGTTTGACAAACATACACAAATAACTCTTTGGGTACCCGCCTTCAAACAAATGGCTCTTTCAAATGAGCCATGTTGCTTTTCAATCAGTCAGGCAATGAAAAAAAAACATTTAGCTAAAATGCCTCTCACTCTTGTTTTTTCTCCTGAAAGTGTGTCATGGCAGTAATTAGAAAACTCACAACTCTCACAACAAACTCATAACAGAAACTCAGCTTTTTTGGGAACTCGGAGAAACAACCTAATTTTCTCACTGACAAACATCTACTTTGAAATGCATACAGCTTAATTGGTTCCATGGACCCTTATGAAGGAACACACAGCAAATAAAGGACCTCAGAATATTTGAATGCAAATTACAAAATGAAAAACAAGCATCATCTTCCTCGCAGTACTGTAACTCTAATTTAAATCACATGTTCTCACCATCCCTCTCATGTCACAGTTATGTTGCAAAACAATATCTATAGCAGTGCACATATCACCGCACTAAACTGAAAATGCATTAGAGCACACCACGCTCTATTAAATGCTGCAGACTGTAACTTTACGGTTATAAAGACAGATGAACTCTTGATAAACGTTAAGTAGTGCTGTAAATTTTATTTCTGATGGTCAACATGGAACCACGTGGTGCAGTGCATGATGTGGTACTTCATGGGACCACACTTTGCTGTGACTTACGGGTGACATCTCCGTTAGTGGCGGGTCCTTGTGACTGCTTGGTGGTTGCCATGGTGACTCATAGACACAAATCTGCAGGGCAAAGTCAGGAGGATCAGGGGAGAGTACCACCATCGGTCCAGCTGGCTCACACTGAACAAAGAAAGAGGTAGATGCTTCAGAAACTCTTTTTTGTTCCCAGTGATTGTATGAGCATATTTGTACATTCAGGAAGACAGATTCACCCCCAACCCACCCTACACATCTGCATCATCACCACTTCCAACTCTACACACTCATTTATACTCACAGCAATGTTGGTTTCATAGTGTTTTCCCAGGGCATGCCTCTTCTTGTCCTTGCAGCGTTTGTTCTGGAACCAGACCCTGATGACTCGCGGGCTGAGACCTGTCAGCTGACCAAGGCAATGCTTCGTCATAGCGTCTGGCCGGGGAGTCTGGGAATAGCAGGTTCAGCAGGGCTCTCAGCTGAGACTCTGTGAGGACGGTCCGGACTCGCACCGCCCCTCCTCGGCCCTGAACTCGCCGCGGCCTCCGATCCCTCCTCTTCCTGTCAGGGCAAGAGCCATCTACAAGGTGAAGAGGGGGCAAGGGCAGATTATGGCAAAGAATGGATTAGTCTTTACGCTCTGATGGGGAGAAGAGAAGAGAGGAGAAGAGAAGAGAAGAGAAGAGAAGAGAAGAGAAGAGAAGAGAAGAGAAGAGACTCACTTTGTGTTTTCCTCAGAGTGTCCTGTTTGTGACTCCACTGTTCTGGCATTGTGTGCTCTCTCTGGCAAAGAGGTCCCTGTGGCGTGGGGGTGAAACTACTGCCAGGCATGAATCCCGAACCACAGATTGAATATGTGAGAACAATCATGATGGAATGTAGGATTAATAGCTTTTCACACAGTACTTTTCAATAACAGCATGTTTGAGGACACCACAGCACGTACACTTATCTGTAAACGTGGCACGGAGACAGAAAAAGACAAGAAAAGGGAAAAGAAACAGAGTCTAGACACCACTACGAAACACAAAAACCTTAATTTGTCCTTAGTTTTTATCTGAAGGTACACCACCCCAAACCTCAATCTTTGTTTCAATTAAAGGGCCAATCAAGGTTTTCTTGATATCCCTTAATATAGCATTTTAGGGATAATTGAAAAATCCCTTAATAGTGTACTGAAAATGTTATCTACCATTTAAGGTGTAAATTCAGGTGTTTATGTTTCAAGTGGCATATCAGGGATTAATTCAGGAATAATATAATAAAAATGTATCAAATTAAGGTAAAACCAAGGATAATTTATTTTAAAAAACTATGTACGGTAAGGAACCATTAGAATTACATAAACGGAAAATAAAATTAAGGGTCCATGTTTCGTATGGAAAGAGATCGACTCAGAAACAGAGATAAGAGTTCACATTATTTGCACTTCACTTTTTTGCTGCTATGCTAAAACTAAGGGTTGCTCACCAACTATTATCTCCTCTACATATGTTTCCAATCCAGCTGGAGCTCTGTGCCATGGCGCTGTAGCACTGGTCATTATCCAGATGTCCTGGGTACCACTGGTGGTTTGTTCCCCCACAATACACTGCAGAGTCTCCTCCATGAACGCCACATCCACCACATGGCCATACCGCTCCATCTGGAATGAAGACTTCACAGCACCCAGAATCCACTGCAATTAGAGAAGATATGGAATTCCTTCAGTGTTCTTCATCGTGTCCTAATGATCCTCTCTAAACTGACTCACGCAATGACTGAATGTCTCCCTCGGGGGCTCAATAAAGACAACTCTCTAACTCTAACAATAGGATTTGGTGGGAACCATCGGCCTATTTTCCACTGGCATATGAATCCACCCACATTATCAAGCTAAATAAAATTTTAAAAAAAGCACATGAAACTTCCACTTACAGGTATCTGAATAACTCTCCTGTAGCATCATGCTGTATCCCGCTGAGGTGACATCAGCAGCCTTCACTGAGGTAATTCCTGTCTATCAGTGAGTCTGTGGGTCCTACCTACTAACTGATTGCTACGCACAGTGCAGACAGATATGTTTGAAGAGCCACACAATCAGGTCTCCCATTTTTATACTCTCACACAACCCCCACCAACAGCTACCACTCTGCCATATAAAGGCAGGACACATAGACAACCACAAAGCCCCCCCTCCACTTCTCACGAGTATGCATGTGTGTTCACCATCACTTTACTCATCAAAGCAGTCAATTCAATTAAGTGGCTGCCTCCTCATTAATAAAACAAGACAATTGTTCCCGCCCCATTGGTGGTCAAATCAAAACGCCGTGTGTATTATGTCATCTCCCATAGGAAGACTGAAGCACTGAGAACAAATGAGAAAGGAAAGAGACGGGAACATCAATGTCAAAATCAATGTTGAGTTCAAGGTCTTTGCTCTTCCTGGTGTTTCTTTCCTTGTTCGGATTCACCCCCCTGTACTGACTGGTCATTTTACACCGTTTGTAAGATATTTTTATTTTTATATGCAAGATAGAAAATAAAAGTGCATGTGAGGGCGTGGTAGAAACCTATAAGGGCTTATTTAAAAACCACACCCAGTAGACTTAAAATATAGATACCCACTTCCTATATTACATATAGCCTTGAAGGCATCACAAACATTAACACCTTTCAAAGCCGCACACAATGTAGTTTTTCCCACAAGACCCAGAATGAATTCGTAGCAAAGCAAAGGGTCAGTGGACACTTTTATACTGTGTGTATTGGTTTTATGCTGCAAAGTGACAGCTCTGTCTCAAAGACTCATCAAACACTTTTAAAAATGACACATCCTTTGAAAAAGTGTAATCTTTGGTATTTTATACATTTTTAACGATGCTCTCTTCCACAGGAATAGTAGAATGTGCTTAAATCCATGCATGACAAGCATCACAAGAAGCCACATACAAGAAATGCACAGTCCCGGGATACTAGAGGTAATTTGATTGGTCTGTTATTGTTCTGTCAACTTGATGTATTATGTCCTGAATGTTCTCACTTACTTTATATCATTTCAGGTATTGTAAATTTCTATTTTATGGTCCAGGGAGTATAGGAAAAGGAGGCTCTCATATGTAAATGGTCATGAGCTTGTTTCAAACACCATTGTGTTTGAAACAAGCTACAATGATATTCACATTAAATTGAAATGATGTTTTCAATAATCTCGTGCAAGGCAACTTTCATTTAGATCAATAAAGGTTTTGTTCATCCTTTCATTCAAAGACACTTCATATAAGCCTGAGTACTACTCAGGACCGCTTTTATGGAGTCGTAAGGAAGGCAATAAAGTGCTTCCGCTCAATAATAGTATGCCTTGTCTCTAGGATAGCTCTGTCCTTGCTGTGATCCTCCCTCTCCTTATAAAGTTGCTCCTGTGAGTCAGTCAAAACCAATTAACTTGTTGCTGGTGCTTTTACCTTCCTGCCCCTGTTGAATTGAGTCAACTCACACAGTGCACACCCCCAATGATGCCTCACAAATACACTCAATTGCCTTTTCCCCCAACGGCTATTCTTATGTACACAGTACATGCACACACAAAGACACACACACACAGACACCTAATTAAAGACCTCTGAACTTGCAGAGGACACATCCCTGTGTCCCTGCTTGTACAACCCTCCTGAAAGTCTTTCACTGGCGGCAATTAAAGAGAGACAGGGCAGCTCGGTGAGGGAGGAGCTGCCTGTAGATGAATACTTTACATACTGGCCTGATCAAGCCCGGCTCACGCCCACTCATTTAAAGGATCCTCCCGCAAATTACAGTTCCTCTCACCCGGCCTTGGCCCTCTCTCCCCTCCCACCACACACACACACACACACACACTCCAATTAATATGAACAGGAATACTGGAGTAGCCAGTCATTTTGATACACTGGCTATATAAAATCCACAGTATTAGGTATGCAGATGAATTAAGGAAGCAGATGCTTTCGCTGCACCACCCACCCATTTGTTCTCTCTGTGTCCGTATGCTCACTGCTGCTGAATTGCATCCTCGTGGGCCAATGGGAGAGCGGCGAGGGAAAGTGGCGGGATTGGAGGCGTGTTG
>OMLF01018144.1:17120-37033 GCA_900302615.1 Holocentrus rufus
ATATTGGTATCTGCAGCAATTTTGCAAAGCTGTTTAATGTGCAGGTGTTCTATTTAGAGCGAAGGAATGAATGAAAAATATGCAAATTTCCCCTTTCTTTTGTGTTTATTGTGTGTGTATGTGTGTGCGTGTGTTTGTGTGTGTGCACTGAATTAATTGGACCTGTTGTAGGTGAACCTCCAGCTGTGTGATTGAGTGTGTTTGTCAGTGAATACGCCCATGTTTGTCTCACTGCGACCTCGCTGTGTGGCGATAGAACAACAGCTTTATGTTAACCCTTTATGAACTTTTCATTTCAATTCCAGCAGTTGATGTGGAGCCAGAGGGCAAACACCGGGACAGCTCTTCAGCTCTGAATGTGTATTTATGTGTTGTCCTTCGTTATGTCCCATCAAAACGATGCAGTCCCACTGCATTTTGTCCAGCACCTTGTGTTTCAATCCTGCATTGTGCAACTGTCTTACAAAGTGTCTCAATCATATAACCAGGTCAGATTCTTCATACAATCGTTGCTACTTGTGATTCTGACATGTTTGCTTTCCACTGAGTTAACCAGTTACTGCCCTTCTTGCCCTACACACACACACACACAACCCCATATTAAAACTTACTACATGTGACGTGCAGTCACACAAAAAATGTGTATGCTCATACACAAAGGAGGCCTGACACTGTAAATAGAAAACCCAGAGCCTGCAGCCACTCTCTCGGTGAACAAATGGGCTTTGTTGTGTGTGGTTTGGCCTTTTGTTGGGCACAAACCCGGCTCTTTTCTCCACCATACCTTTTGACATGCAATGATTCGTTCACTCAGGGGATGTTCGAGCAGAGGTGAAAAGTGAATAGTTACAGTTACTGAGCTAGTTAGTGACCTAGTATTTCAATTGTGGGGTGGAAATTCTTCAGGCCTGTGGTTATTAGCTGTATAAAAAACAAAAAATATCTCTAAAATATGATCCAGATGTAGATGAAGTACTTTATATTATTGAGATCTGGGTGACGCCTTTTCCTGGCTTCACCTGTAAACTAGATTACCCCTTAATCTGGGCTTTAAAGAGGATTTCATGATTTCCTGGCATTTTTATTTTGGACAAAAGAAAGAAAGAAAGAAAGAAAGAGATTACCTACACTTTATATTTCTCTAAAATAGAGAGATGTCATATTCTGTAGAAGTGATATATTATATTATCGGTCAACAGTAAGTTTCCTACAGTACTTCAAAAAAGCAGGTGTATTTTATTTGTGCTATCACTGTACGTCTAAGAGCAGGTATAACTTTTTTTCAAATTGTGGATATAGCTTAAATTTCATTCTCTTCATTTAAATGTCTGTAATTTTTTTATAACCTAAACATATGCAAATATTAAATCATCATCATACTATTTTATTATTGTTAGTCTTGGTTGAAAAGTACCACGTGTTAACAACATATACATTGAAGTCCCTCCTACAGTATCTCTGAATACACTTATGAGCAGGCGGGCTGCACACAAACCCGTATATCTTTATCTGCTTTGTCCATGTCCTGTCCCCTCCCTCATTTCCACGTTTGAGACATATAGTTTCAGGCTTCGCTTATGCAAACTTTGACAACATTTTTGCTGACAGACGGCTTTTCAAACCAGTCACATTCAATATTCATATGTGTGTCAAGCTGCAACTTATTCAGTGGGGCAACATGGACGTCAGGGGCAAATATTTCATTAATAGGAGGAATGAGTTGTAGCACATATGAACATTTATGCATTTTTTAACTGTTGTTAGCTATGTGTCAAAAATATATATGTATGTTACTGGACGAATAAGAATGTTATGCCGAAAGAGGAACCTTTGAAAACAGATATTCGTAACTGTGAGTAATGTATCAAATATCTATTGCCAAAGCCGAGACAAAAACATCAAAATTATTGAAAAAAGGCCTCGACAACTTTTTGCACGTAACTTATTTTCTTCATGTAGCCCACTGACTGCAGGCTGCTCATCGTAGTCGCTGAAACGTTGCGGCAATAAACGGAGCTGTACAGAAGACCTACAACATCCGGGCAATAGTCAGCCTGCGCAGAAACGGAATGGCGGAGGTAAGTGAGCGAAAACGAGGAATGTAATGACCCAAATGATAGAGAAACCAGACCATTTTAAGACCTATTGTCACTCCGTACGGTACACACGATTGTTGACAGTTAAACCCGCCGGTGAAAGCCGGCTGAAAGAGAGCGACGGGGGCATTTAACCGGGGGAGGAAGGAAGAAATGGAGAATCTCTCCACCGTATCGCCTCTCTCCGCGTTCTTGGCTTTAAAGAGCCATTCCCTCTGCCGTGATAGTAAAGCCGCAGAAAACAATAGGAGTCCGACGGCGGCTAACAACCGTGGTGCTGAACTATTTTCAGGTGCGCGCACGCGACAGAGTGGATTGAGCGAAAAGTTGGGAGAGATGTCGGACTTGGCGCAGGTAAACTCCGGCCGTCTCTTTCGGAAACACTGAGAAGTACTTATTTCCTTCTTGTGCCACTTGTAGCGAGTCGGAGAGAGGAAGGGACGTTCAGCACCAAGTCACAGGAAAGCGCCCCTGGTCAGACAGACAGCGCCCAAGGTGGGGTGGGAGAGGCACGCGACCGGGCTGTCTGCTGGACGTTTAGAACTTCTTTGTCCCGGGATACTATGTAACCACTTTGTCACAAGTACAGTATAATTACGTGAGTGTTGGCGCCTTATGTGGGCTAGTGCGGGATTGAGAAGCCAGTTTCCTCACTACCAGCAGAGTTCCTCATACCGCTAGTAGCATCCAAAGTTTTTGACTGAACTGTTACTGCTCAGCCAAGGCCTACTGTAACTTTCTCGTCGTGACTTCAAAGGCAGAGGACCCTGTGTTGTGAATTCCTGTAGGCCAAACTTTGCTGCTGTGCTCATTTGTATCTCTCAAACAACGTTAGGATGTGCTACAGGACGATCTCTTACAAAAGCAACTATAATCAACCGCTAATGAGTTTTAAGAGCACAAACCGCCACTGCAGCCTTAAAAATATTGTTCAGTTAAGGCTGTAGGTCAAATATGACACCATGGAAAATGCTTTGAGATGCATTAAGGTTACAATAAACTCGCTTTGGATTACCACAGACTCGCTAAAAGTTCTCATAGGAACATAAGTCATTCATCGCTAAGGATACAGGATGGGCATGATACTTTAGTCCAGCTCTCAGTAGTTGAAAAAGGGCAGCTTAAAACGCAAGTATCAGCTGATCTGTAATGGGATGAGCAAGGATCAGCCAACCTTTGACCCATCAATGTGTGTGTATGGGCATGTGTGCGCACGTGTGCTACAGTTATGCTTGTACATGTGGTTGCGTGCATGCGAGTTTGTGTATGAATGTCTTACTTGTTTATGTTTTTTCAATATGTTTTCATGTATGTCTTTGAAAGTTTGTGCATGCAGTGCTATTTGTCTTGGTGTGTGTGTCTCTTTGTATTATGTGTAGATACATTCTTCTTCACATTGTTTTCGTTCAATGTTCATGCATCTAGGTTTTTGTGTGGTGTGTGTCTCTTAGGTGGTTGAGTGGGCTCTGGACCTGAGTGTGGTGGTGGTGGCTTAGTGGAGATCCTGGGGTACAGCTATGAAGGCCCACAGCAGCACAAGTCCAAACAGGCCTTAGAGGAGTCGGATAAGTACTCTCCTCGCCCCATGAAGATGGCAGCTCAATCCCACACTGTACGGTCAAGTCCAGCTGTGGCTATAACTTCTGTTAAAGTAGTCATAACTTAGCTATAAATCTGTACTGGTTGCTTTTAGCTATAGCCAGCCCAGTATTGGGCTGGGCTACTGGGATGAGTCAGAAGCATGTTCCAGTCAAGTTGAAATTTATCACAAAGCACAGCTAGCCATGCTTCATTGGTTGCCATGCCAACTCTTGTGGTAACCACAGAGCTACTTAGCTCCCTTTGGTCAGACTGTATTTGGATAGTCCAATATTGATGCTCAGTTTGCTATCACGTGACTATAATATGTCAATAAAAAGTGTGCTGAGTTTCTAGTGATAGAATTATGGGAGAAGTAGCCACAGAACACATTAAATGTCTGGGTGGGCTTAATGTTAGAAATAGGGTGAAGTTAGTTTAAAAATGGGGTCAGCGTTTGGCTAAGGTCAGATTAATCAGTCAGTGGAGATGAATTAAAATTTACAAGTGATACTTTGTTGAACATCTATTTTTTGTCACATAACAGTTGGACATCAACATTGGACAATTAAAATAAAGTGCCACGCACCCTTTCTTATTTAATTATGTATGTATGCTATTTTGAAGAGAACTCACCAGATTGTACATGTGAAGGCAACTGTAGACTGTAAAATCCATAATACTCTTTGTTACTACAACACCAACTAAAACTGCTACTTAAATTTAAAGTAAGTAAGTTAATGATGTAATACATGACTGTGGTAATGTTGCAGTAACTTTTGAAATAATACAGAGCTAGCTTTACTGTGTACATAATTTATATACTGGAGTGTTATATAAAAAAAGTACACATTTTTCAAGGCAAGTGTCCCAAATTTATTGCTTGTTGTCACAAAACACATAGCCAAGAAATATAGTGTCTTTCCCATATGGAGAAGTACACATTGGCTAAATATCAGATCCGAGCAAGTCAAGTTTATTCTTGTGTCCTTGTGGAAAATGATCTTCCCAGGTTGTGTTGGAGAGAAGAAACTGCTCATTACAGCAAGCACAGAGAATCATCCTTATGGTTTGAGATGGGCTGTGTGCTTGGTGTTGCCTGTGCAGTCAGTTAAATTTTAACATTTGTTCCTCACTGGCCAAATCATTATGTGATACATCCTCGGTTAACAGGAAAATGTTTGGGATTTTTCCTTTATATTTCTGTTTTATTCTTGTTTTGTAATCATGCTTTGGCCATTAAAAATTATATTAAACTCAATAGGGATAGGGGGGAAATGGTTTTGCCAAATGCATGGTAAAAGCATTGACATGACATGATTGAACTTTCATTGAAAGAAATGTGGAAGTAACCTGCAGATTTATGTTCCTGCCCTCCCTGTTTTATCCCACCATCTCCCTCCAACCCGCTGTCCTTCTCTTCACTCTCTCCCTTTGTAACTTGTGATTTGTAGGCCAGTGAGCTTCCCCTGGAGGAGCTGCTGGCTCTGTGTGGCTACGAGGTGACAGAGCCAGAGAGGGAGACCTGTCACCTGGCTGCCAGCCTGCCAGACATAACACTGGATAAGGTGAGACGCAACTTGATCCACGCACCTGGGGCCTCATTTACAAATGCATACAGTGCACCTAGTTTGTTCCTAAGTGGTGATGCTTACACCCGATTTAAAAAGATTTCTGCATATGTTTTTATTAAATAGCATATTTGTCTTACAAAGTTTTAACTTCTAAATTGCAAATTAACTTCAGGTTTAATGCACGTGAACATGGTTTGCAGTTAGCTTGCCTTCTGACCAAGGCCTAACAATAATGCAGTCATTATTGAATGACACTTGTTTGCATTATCGTAGCAGAACATTTATGGTATATCTTATCCTCAAGGTTAAAATTTAAGCTTGCATTCCTCACTTTTCAATTTACACATTTTTGAATGCTGTCAATCCTCCTAATATAATGTTGTGTTATGAAATATAGTCACAAACATACCAGTTTTCTTAAATATAAATCTCATTCTAAAGATTGCTGTCAGCACCATTAACATTTTTAGGCCACTTCATGTGAATTAAAGTGTTTATCTTTTTCATGGAAGAGCTTGTCTTCCCCAGTCTTTCAAAATAAAGTGGAAGAGAAGTGAGGATCGGGTTTACACCAGAACATACCCAGTCATTGTTGTGTGTTATTTGGATCGATTTTCCAGACCACAAAGTGAATACTCATTTGTTGGCCAGTTTAGTAGGAAGTTTATCCATCTTTGCTTGTGGAATGCTGAGCCCATTTGAAGTGCATGATGGGCTTACAAAACCAGGTAGGCTCATACTTCTGTAGTGTTAGTGACCCGCATAAAACGCGGTGATACAGGATATGCTCTACATTTTAGGTATGCAATCCTAATCTTGGTGTAACTTCAGTTTATGTAATATGATACTACTAATAACTCACCATGTTTTGGATTTGATGCTGATTTCTGTTCATCGTGTAGCTGTAGACTGCCGGGGTGAAATGTTGAAAACACAATTCACTCATCTTGGAAGATTGTGACATATGTATAAGGTGTTTCTGCTGATGTAAACAGTGTCAAAGGTGCTTTAATGGTGTAAAAGCGGCATGATATTTCATTAGGTGAAGCATTTACTGGATTTGAATACCAAGACTTAATTGCTGTATGTTTTTAGAATATGAGTGATCTGGAAGAGAGCAACATTATGGTAAAGGCTAATAATTTTACAGAAATGTTGTGTAATATTTGAAATATTGCAGTGCTTTATTATATGCTTACAATTTGAATAACACAGCGAATAACAAGGAATCCAGAGAAGACTACAGATTCATGAAACATAATCAGTGTAATTTTATTTATTTATTTATTTTTGTGATGTCTACTATTCAGTAATTGCATTGCATCTTCTGTGCCAGGATCAGATAACCAAGGATCTGTTTCCTGGAGAGGAGGAAGAGGAATCATCAGCCGATGACCTCACCCCCTCCGTCACTTCAAACACCTCAGATCTGCTCCGACGTTTACAAGGTAACATGCACAGACACACACCTACATACACACACACACACACACAGTATATACTTGACATGCTGTCTCCCAATCAGTGTTTATGTCACCATTTCTTGCTCAAACACATTTCTACCTCCCGGGCCCCCCTTTACGGGAGGTAGAAGAGGTTGCATAATCTGCCTTTTCAACTGCAAGAACTCATCAAGCTATGCTGTTCCATGCCGGCTGTTTAAAGTGTTCTGAAATTGTTTCCATTAGCAATGACACAGGTACAGGTAAATTCCTAGAACCTGATTTTAGGAACTGCAGGAACTTTGAGGAGGAGCTAGCGGGGCTGTCAGTGTTGATTGGTCAAGTGTTAGTCAAGCGATGGAATGATAACACTTCCATAACTATTTGCTATGTGCATTTGTGGGCAGCCACTGTTATGTTATTATGTTAATGGAATAATAGACACATGGTTTCTCAGGCTGAATTTTGAATTATTTGGATTTTCTAAATATGTAGAGATGCACATGGCAATTATAAAATCAACAAAAGTTTAGATACATGTTTATTGGTCAGTAAAGGAGAGGAAGTGTTTCATTCCTTCTCTCTCCTCTCACTCACTACTTTATACTATGGTGTATTTTATATTTTGTTATATTTGCTAGGGTGTAGCTTTATGTTCTTGCCATTTCTATTTGTCTCTCTGTCTGCCTCAAATCTCAAAATGATTGAACAGATTTGCATGAAGCTTCGCCTGAGCCAAGGAAGAGTTGATTAAATTGTCACAGCAAATGGCCAAAAGAAAAAGCCACCATATGAACTGACAGGGTACTCAGCATGACACATTTACAGAAAACAACAATATAGCTCATTAGATTCTGGTGACCTCCGGTGAGCTCTACTGAACGCATCTTCTAATGTTTATTATGGTTTGTTTGCTGCTGCCTTCCCAGTCAGGCATCCATTGAGAAAGTGATATTTATTTATTCTCAGTGAAAGTTAACCAGTTCAATAAAGAATCAAGTTTTTTTAAATTTAGCTGACTGTCCAATGAGCGATGTGTACAAGTACGCCAAAGAACTGCGTCAAATTAGGATGATTTGAAATAATTGAACTAAAGTTTACTTAATGGTTTTTGTTCATGTTTTGTCCTCTCTCAGGTGGAGACAAAGACACATTAGTCACCTCTTCAGAAGAAGACTCAGACGATGCCTCCATTCCCTCCAATGAAGAGCGCAAAGTAAGCCACATCTCACACACACATCTCATGTTCACTGTACCCAAACTGATTGACAAGCACAGACACACACACTTCAAAGTTGGCTCAGACTCTTTCTACTACAAAATGCACACTCAAAGTTGGTTTCAAAGTCAGATTCTGTAACACCGCTATCATCCAGTGTACAGATACATCTAAGGCATTTTTCTGCAAACTCTATTGCAGAATCCTGACAGTTTATGCTGCAGTGTAACTGACTATGTCTTGACTATGACTGCATCCTCAGGACATCATGGTGGGCTCCATGTACCAGGCAAAAATCCCTCCACTCAACCCGTATGCCTACCAGGAGAGAGGTAAGCCCGAAAAAAGATTGTGTGTATAATCATGTGTAGCACTGAAGGACCAGACAGAAAAATGTGTGATATTTGACCTCTATACAAACATTTTGATATCCTCATGGAGATGTCAGTGGTAAAGTCTTTTTCTGTAGGATTTATGTTAGTTGAAATAGGGAGATATTCTGGGCTTGATCAGACACATCATGATATGACTTAATCTAGTCCTTGTTGGGCTCTCACTGATTCATTCTGGTCTGGCCTACCCTCTCTCTTCTTTGTCTGTCACATTCTCCGCTCCATCCTCCCTCTTCCTCCACCTCCAGCCTATGACGGTGAGGACCAGTTGCTGTGGCGCCCCGGGCTTCTGCCGGTGCAGGACGTGGAGGACTTCCTGCTGAGCGCACAGAGACCAGGAGGACAGGAGGGGGCAGCACACACACAAATACAAGGGGAGACTGTCCGAGACAACGAGCAGGTAGACTAAAATGACACAGGGGACACAGGAGACATTATAAGTTTTATGTCTGATGCCATTACTCACCAACTCTACTTAAGTCCCTGAGACTAATTTGCTCAACGTCAAAATGTTTGCTCTCTGAGGGGCCTGTGTGTGTCTAGGACAGATTTAGATAAGAAGAGTCATTCCAGTTACCTGTTATAAAATGCCAAATCAGCAGTGTTGACAGATAACAGACGGAGACCTTGAGTATTTTTTTGTGGCAACTAGTAATCTAATGCTAGTTTTTCAATTCTTTTAATCCAATAAATTACTTGATTACAATTAGAATGTGTTCACCGATTTTTGTATTGCTTCATTTGTGGTGCAAAAAGAAACATCCTGCAGCATCACCTGCAGACAACATACTGCTTAACAAAACAAATTGTAGCCAGCTTGATATGAGATACCACTTCAAAAAAAAAGTAATAGACAAAGATCAACAACATGCTCAGAAGCCATATTGCTACAGCATGTTTTTGAAGGCCTTAACGCAAAATTATTTTAATTTAAAACAAGATAAACGACTTTAAACAAAGATAAACCACTTAGTTTTTAAAAGTAAGTAACTTAATACAATAACCTTGTCAAAGACTTTGAAAAGGTTCAGTATATCTGTTCTTTTTCAGTAGACACTGACACTGATGAATGGAAATGACATTTAAAGAGTGTTGAAAACAGTTGGTGGATATGAGTGGCTGTGCGCTTACTGAACGACACCTTTCTAATAATGAGAAATCACGTCTAAGTTTCAAAGCTTAATGATCCCTGAGTAACTTGTGTGATCCCACTCAACCACATCTTCTTTTCATGATTGAAGTTGTTTTAATTAGTAAAATAAAAGAACAAACGTTTTCTCTTATGATCCTTTAACCTGATAAATCTGCCACTGAATAGACAGGAGGGTCTCTTATCTTGTCCATTCAGTGTAAATATAGAAGTCATTGTTTTTCAGCTGTCTGCCTCCTTTTCTCTTGACTCTCAGGCACTGTATGAACTGGTGAAATGCAACTTCAATGCAGAAGAGGCACTGAGACGATTACGCTTCAATGTGAAAGTGTTTAGTGGTAAGAAACTTGATGCCTTCCATGCTTATTTCCAAACTTCTAAATAGCTCTCAGTGACTCACAAAAAGAATCCACTCTTCATAAAATCATTCCAGTCACATCTTGGCTTTGGCAAACTTTTCAATGATATTCACACACTGATTTAATCAGCTTTTCCTGGACTTGTGTTGTCAGTTTGTCCAGCTGTAGAGCGGCCTGATCCTAAACTAAAATTAGGACTGACAAAATCACTTAAACTTAATGAAAAAGGAAATTGAAATATCACTCTTCAAATTAAATGAACTAAATATAAACTAGCTTGATTTTTTTGTTTGTTTGTTTTTAATTTTTGTCTTTTGATCCTTGTTGTATTGTAGTGCCAACACTAACAAGCTTCATACAAGAATGAATGTTTTAACAGTAATGCCAAAATTAAATGAAAGACTAAAGCACAATATTTATGAAAAATAAAAACTGACAGATGACAAATACTTTCTGAAATATATCTTAAACTGAAATACAAATTGATTGTAAAAATTTAAATTGATAGAAGTCATATCGTTAAAAGGTTCTTGTTCCTCTTCTCTCTCTTTAGAGGAGCTTTGTGGCTGGAGCATGGAGGAGCGTAGGAACTTTGAACACGGTTATCGAGTTTATGGGAAAAACTTCCACCTCATTCAAGCCAATAAGGTGAGTGTGCAGAAGACAAGTCACAGAAATTTCTCTTTGAAACCTGCTAAGTGACGTACCTGCTGTTCTCACGATTGCTTGATAAAATTACTTTCTGCTGCTCAAAGCAAACACAAGGCAGATCAAAATTTTTCTTCCTTCCCAGGTACGAACGCGCTCGGTCGGGGAGTGTGTGCAGTATTACTACATGTGGAAGAAGTCGGACTGTCACGAGTATTTTACCCAGCAGGCCACCAGGCTTGGCCGCAAGAAGTACAGCCTGCAATCAGGGAACATGTGAGTTTATCTGAGACACAAGAGACAGGGCTGTCAGTCATGTCAAGCTCAGTCTTTGAGTTTGCCAAACAGTACAAGCTTGAAATCTGTTGTTGTTGTTAAGGCACCCAAAATGAATGTTTTCCCTATTTTACTTTGTTTGCATGGTTTCATGAAAATAAGTATTATATTTTCCACAAGAGGTGGCAAACCTCTGATAGTGTTCACTGTACAAGTCTATCTTCATGCATTTCTCCAGCATCTACTGTACATATAACCAACATTAATACTGCAGACAGTTATTTCTTGAATGTTATAGAAGGGAACCAAAACCATGTATTGTAACACAAAACTCTTAAAATAACTCAAGACAAAAGAGACAAAAAGCTCATCTTCTCTATATATTTGTTCTTGGGGATGTGGCATGGGACTTCTGTAATGACTAGATCTAATCTATGTTGGCAAAGAATACTTCCAGTCATTTTCCCATCATTTTCCTCCATATCGATCAATTCTGATCCAAACCTCATCAGGGGCTTCACCCTGAGCCATGAGAGTCTGACCTGTGCACCCTATGTGTCTTTTTCAACGTGCTGATTGCTCCCTCTGTGATATGATATGTCCGTAAATAGTTTCAAATCAAAACTATCTAAATGCATGTTTATATGATCATGAGTTCTTCCCATTAAATGCAGACCAGTCATTCCCATTCTGAGAAGCTCTTTCAGTAAACCCCTGGCTTGTTTTATCTGTTTATTTATTTATTCCCATTAGCTGTGGCTGCTTCTGTTTATCAGTGTTTTTCTGGGCTTCTGATTGTCTTCTGGTTAAAAAGGAAAAAAAATCCCTCCTCATCTATTTTGTAAGCCATCAGAGGTCACATAGTGAACTCTTAAATTATAAGTTCAGTGCATTATTGTCCGTAACAAGCCATTATATCTCTGAAGTATCCCATTGAGGTTACGCCTCTTAACTGGAATCCACACTGCTTTTGTTTGTGTATGACAAGAGCCATGCTACTGACCTCAAACTGCTGTCACCATGATCCCTTACTAATGAGACCAGTTTCCTGAATTTAGTTCAGTGGAAATCTTCATGCAAATTGTTTTGGGGAGTTACGAGTAGAGGTGTGAAATGGAGAACACATAACCGTTGTTGCTTGGAACACTAGGCCTTTACGCATAGACGTCGGTAATTCAATAACTGTTGGGTGGTGGGCTAATTTGCGTTGGAGACTATGGAGAATTTGAATTATGAAAACTGATTTTATTAAATATGCAAATTGTTAAGATACTGATGTAAGGTGTAAATAGCACCATAAAATTATTCATGCAACCTTAGTTTAAGCTAGCTTTTGATTTTCATGGCATGTCGTCCTCCTTCTCTCTACAATCTCTCTTGTTATTGCCCCCAGCACATCAGTAAATTAGAAATGCCTCAGAACGATAACAAAATTGAAAAGTGCTCCTAAATGGCCAAACCTCTCATGAAGTTCTCAGACAAGTAAGACCTTCATGTATAATTTTATGGTTTTGCTTCAGGGTTTACAAATTAATCTTAGGTTTATTGCACAGGGAAGGTGCATAATATTTATCCATAAAGTAAAGTGACGTTTCAGTTTAAAGCTTTATTGTCCTTTAAAGAGAATTTGATTTGCAGGTAGAGTTTACAATAAAATCACGCAATACAAATACATTAAGAAAACCCTCTAGACCCAGGATCTATTTCTGTATTCCTATCTCCATTAGGGGGAATTTGCTGCATGGTGATATTTCCTCATATGATGCTGACATCATACTTGATGCTATAACCAGAAACATGTCATTAAGGCGTGCGTGTTTCATCCGCTCTGTGTTTTCAATCTGACAGTCAGCCTTGAAAACCTGATGTTGTGCCAGCCGCTCCACCTTCTTGAAGCCACCTACCTGGGCTTTCCTACACTGACGGTGGTTGTGTTGTTTGTTTGCAGAGAGGATGGAGATCAGGATGGGGAGGTGGGGGAGCTGGAGGGAAGCAGCAATTCCCAGAGCTTATCGTCTCACAGCTCCCTGGGGCCCGGGCAGCTGGAGTCTCCTTCACCTCCATCGCTGGGCCTGGACCTGGACAAACAAGGTAAAGACCAGACGTGGAGAGCAGAGGACACGTTGGAGCAAAGCTTGAGTTGTCCTAGTTTGTTAACAATACTGCTACATTTGAGAAGTTGTGAGAAGCTTCAGACAAGCACCCATTGTGGTGGTCCAAGTACTTCACATTTTGTATTTTATTATTGATGTGATGCAGAGTAGTGAGTGCAAGGGCAAAGGTCAGAGCTGCAGTGACTTGACAGTATTCACATGACCTCATGTTCACAGGCAGAGAAAAATGATTGGAAAACAAACAAACGCAAGAAATTACATAGAAGGGAAATGTTCTTGGGCCCATTATTAAACTTTTCCCTGGAGTCTGGACTGAATATGGTCCTGCAATAGTCACTTCATACTTACCGAGGATCTAGTGCCTGACTTTACATTTGAAGTTAGTATAACCCAATAGACCCACTGAAATTATGACTTTCTTTTTTTATTGGTTTACTTGGCAACGAGAGCATCATTGAGACAAACACTGATGTAGCAGAGAAACAAAATAGTGTTTGATGGCAAAATACAACCTAAATTATTTAAACACCACAGTAATAATAAAGTTTTCTGTGTAAATAAGTGCTCAAAAATATAGTAGCTCCATAGCAAACCACCAGGCATACAAAGCCAGTTTTTTTAATCTTTACTAAACAAGACTGCCAACAGCCTACAGCTCTGTATGTAGGATCAGGTCCACTTAAACAGGAGTCCATTTGAGGGGGAAGCTGGTCTTACATCACTGCTCTTATCGCTCAGAGGACAGATAAGTATTGACTCTAGCACTTATCCCTATTCATTAGTAGATATAGGAGATGCTGAAGCAATCCCACAAACAGTTTACCATACAGTTGTTATTGAGGTCAGTTGGGTTTCGTTTCTAATAAACCCGAATCAGTCAGAAAGCAGTGTGTTTTCACCCATCTATGTATAAACCATTCACATGCAGTACTGTGTCAGACACAATATGCCAAATCACATCATTTCCTGCTGCACATTCTTCACTACTATACATGCAGTCATTTGGTTTTCTTTTTGTCGCGTTCCTTATTTGATTACGTGGTTTGCCTTTTATTTTCTGTCATGTACTAATTATCTTATGTTTTGAAACATTTTGAATGTTATCTTCCCACCTTTTGTACTTTTGTTTTGCCCATTGTTTTCTTGTTTCTTCTGTGTGTCTTGCATCTGTGTGTCTGTGCTTGCTTGTGTGCACGTGTGTGTGTGCGCGTGCGCTTGTGTGTGTGTGTGCTTGCATGTGCGTATTGACATGGTGCTCCAGAGGATGAGGGCCGCCCCCGGCGCAGACGAACGCCCCGCTTTCTCTTAAAGCCGTGAACTCAGTCATCACAGGCCTCAGAAAGCAGGCAGGGCCTGCAGGTAAACAGGAAGCAGGAAGAGAGAATGAGAGACTGAGAGAATGGGGAAATAATGTGGTGATTGAATATAAACCTCACAAACCTGCCTCTACTAAACTCAGATTCTAATCAGAGCCAAAAGCTACAGGAATATACTGTATGCTACATTCAGGTTACAGTTGAGGCCAGACATGTATAGTTGTGTCAGAATGAATTCACCCCTTTCAAAAATAATTTGACTTTTACCAGAGGTGCTCAAACTAAACCTTTATTTAAGACCTTGATGGTATCAAAATGGAAACAAATTTAGACTTTTTTGTGACTAACATTTGATTAATGAAAACTATACGCCCCCTTATTTTAGTGAATGCAAATTGCCCTAGAGGGTAGGACGTGTTCAGAGTTTGGCATCATTTGTTGTTTGGACTCAACAGATGATGCCAACATACAGATGTTGGCATCATCTGTTTCTAACTGTATCATAAATTTTCAATCAATTGGAAAATTTAGATCAAATCAAAATTTTGCTGTTTTTTGACTCAGTAAGATGTGCAAAATATGAGGGGAATGAATACTTTCTGAAGGTGCCATATATACTTTATATACACCGGTTTAAGTAATTGAATGCATTTATTGTATAAACTATTGAAAATTAAAATCGAGTGATAAAACATTGCATTGCATTACATGGCCCTCTATGAGGTGGGTAGTCATTTTGTCAATGTTAACATGTTGTCATCTCCTCTGTATTCATTCAGGTGGTGAGCTGGTGATCGGGCTGTCAGAGCTGTGTGCCAGTGGATGTCCTCAGCCGCTCTTCAGCTGTCCCTTTTCTCTCCCAACCATGGACGACCTCCAGGATCCCGGCCGAGGCAGCTGTCTCCGCTCACCTTCAGCCCAGCTGCAGTCCCACCCCTCTCCCCAGAGCTCCCAGCGAACCTGCAGCAGCCCTCCATCGACCCCCGAAGCCCACCGCCTCTTGGGCTCTGGCTTCTACCAGCTCCAGCTGCATGGACCTTTTGTCCCTCAGGGTCCTGACTGTGGTGCTGCGGGCGGTGGGAGTAGCGCGCCCCATCGGCTGCAGGTCGACTTTAGCCTGCCCTCTTCCAACCCCCCCTCACCCACTATCCTCCCATCGGAATACGGGGCCTTCGGAGGCCTCCTGTGCCCACCTCCCGTCCAGCACCCCCTCTCTTTCACGCAGTGGAGGGACACAGGAAAGGTGTATTCCAATCAAAATTAAATAGTGCACATAATGGTTTGCCTGGAGACATGATCTTTGATTGGTTCTGGCCTTTACACTGGGGTTAAAGAAACCATCCAGCACAGGAAGTCCATTTTTCTTACTTCCTCTGCTCACATTTGTGGAGAAGGATGGGATCTACTACACCTGCATTAGGGGTTTGCTCATCAGTCTGACCTGTCTTTCTGAGCTCAGAACACAACAACATTGAACCCTCTGTTTATTCTGTAAGGACAAACTTATCAATCACTCCTCTGTTGGTGATTGGCACTAAACAGTTTATTACCGTGGCCTGCACCAGGGCAATGCTATTGATTGGATATTGTGAATACAGACTTCACTTCGGAAGCATAATGTAGGTAGCAAGAGCCGCGGCGACAATGCTAACTCACCGGAAACAAGCTGCTGGTCATCCGTTCATGTACTATAGCAGAGAGATGTTGGGCAATGCTGACCACTGTTGCCTCATTTTCTCATTCGTGGAAAAGCCGGCTGCAGCTGGATTTGTGAACTGGACCATCCACCAAGAGCTAATCGTGTGGTGTCATGTGTCCTCATCTGTTGCCGGGGCAGAACAGGCGCCGCAGTTCGTTCAGATCTGTCATTGGATAGTAGCACGGAGACTTAGTTGCTGGCAGTCAAAACACAGACTAAAACTCTGTCCGTACCCTATCAATATGATTTATTTAAACCCAAATTCTCTACTGAAATCTGTCACGGACATTCCTGTGTTGGTCCATTAAGAACTCTCTCCACTACTGCACTACCACACTGTCCTCCACTCTCTGTCTATGGACCTTTGGATAAGAGACCCTCTACTTGATTTGCCTCACGCTATTTTTTTGAATATGAAGAATATTTTTTCGAAATAAAGTTGATTTGAACGTTTAAATCATGTAGAAGCGCCATGAGACAGTACTTTCTGGCACAGTGAGATTTTATTTTTGGTTTTGATTTTGTGGAGGTTTTTGATCCTTGTTCTTAGCTCGAGGCTTTACAGGACAAGTAGAGACTTACCGAGCCTTGTCATCATTTCTGGCCACCATTTCTATCATGTTTAGGCGTAAATTAACCCATACGTATTGTGTAAATGCTACTATAGGTTATTCATTGAACTCAAACACAGTTACTCAGGTTTTATAACTTTGATGATCTCCAAGCCAGGTTTTTGTGACTGACTTGCCATGAGTCTCTCTGGACAGGTGCCGATACTGAGAACATCGTTGGAATAGTGACTTTTTATTAAAGGTTTGGGGGATAAAGCCACAGTTTAAGAGGGTTCAAACTTAGAAGTGGACTTATTATTGTGGTCCAAAGATCACCCAACCATTAAACTGTTCTGCCACCTCCTGCTCGCCTCCACAGGCCTCTGGTGTATTTTAGCAAGGTCCCTCCTTTGAGCTTCATGAAACTTCCCAGCGTTGTGCTTCATTGTGATTAAGTGGAAGACAGGTAATTGTAGAGCTGGTTTGCTTTTTGGAAAACCCAGCCCAGATAAAGAGTGCCACTTTGAAATGAACAAAAACTAACAAAACAAAGAGGAAGCAATATGCCGAGTGACTTCCGCAAAGGAGAGTTAACAAAGGTACAGCGATGCTCTTCCTGGTGTTGAAGCGAGGCAGGTCCAGGCTGTGCTGTGGGTCAGACAAACACAGGAAGTCCCTCTTGTTCCCTTGAAATGTTTCCTTGAGCTTCTTCATTTACCTCTGCTAGACACATGGAAATATAATATAATGAAATCTAGTTTGACAAAATATCATATGTATGCATATTAACATTAAAAATTCTTTCAAAATACATGCCAATACATATGTTTACATCCAATACATAAAAAGTATATATGCACAAAAATAAAAGGACGATTAACAAAATTGCAAATATTTAATAGGTAGATATATTTATGGAATATTTTCCAATGTCTGCACCTCCTAATAGGAGCTTTTTCATATATTTTTCGTGACACATCTGGTATTTTTTTAAACGTGAAGTATATTATATTTCCTCTTTCTCCGAAGAGCTAAAGGAAATGTTCCAAGGTAAGGGGGGATTTTCTCGGCAGTTTAAATCCAGGCTCAGCTTGCTTCCATCCCTCTACTCATTCCCTGTTTCTGTCAGTAAATGCGGGAGCTCTTCCTGTGACCCCTGCTTTGAGCCGAGCCAGTTTCAGATCAATGTTTGTTTTGTGTTTGCCTGTTTACATGAGAGGGGTTCAGGACAAGACCATCAGGGCAGGAAAGGGAGTAGAAACACTGCCTTTTGTTAATTTTATTTTTAAGCAATTTATATATTGTACTGCTTCCGTTATGTATGTTGGTTTATAATTATTGTATTTTGTAAAAAACAAAAACAAAAAAATGAATGAATGAATGAAAGAAACTATTAAAACAAAGGTGAAATATTAAAATAGATTGCTTTGTATTGTTAAATTGAAGGCTGAAACAGTGGGGTGTGTTTAGTTTTACTTTGTGGGTACTTACATTTAACTCAAAGTGTCCTGTGATTAGGGGCACAGTTCGTAAATAATAATATAATGTTAGTTTCAGCAGCTAATAATTGCAAAATAATTGTTGCACATCAGCAATATTGAAATTATTCATTATATTAAGAGTGTCTGTTGTTTAAAAGTCAAGTTAAGATGCTGATACGAGATCCAAAAAAGGAAGTAGAATAATTTCCTCAAATCATCAATATTACTAATTTATTAATTATCACTTTAAAAATTGCAGCCCCGTAGTAATTATATGTTGCTGAAACTGAATACCATCCTGAGGGTTAATAAAGCTATTTGGAAGGTCTCCTTCAATGAAAGAAAAAATCCCAGCCTGAAACTGAATTCACGTTACCTTTGTCATCCTGATCTTTATCTGTGAACATGAGTAAGTCTCTCTCGAAGCTACAAACACGGCAGTCATTGCTCCTTTGGGGATTTTAACAAGAAACAAATTCTGCAGCTACTCCCACTTACTGAATGACAGACTGAGTTTGTAGACATAGTGACAGTTTCTCTGCCACCTTTCTCATTCAGCAACTGCAATGGAGCTCATTGAAATGTAAAAGTAGAAACTAAAGCGTTGTAAGGACTGAGCATCACTGAAGACTCATGGGGATGATGAGACATACCAGCACCTACTTATATACAGTTTTTCTGTCGGTCCTGGGATATACAGTATGTTTAGATGAGCCAATCGTCCTGCTAAATGTCTGCAAAGCATTTGCCTAAAAAGTTTATGCATTTATTGACTGTTTTATCTATTCCAAAAGAGGGAAAGTCTTCTCTTCATATTTTAGATTTGTCTCTAGTATCTGCATAGAGTGGACTTGAGTGAAATCTATTAATTGGGGCTGAAGGATGAACCTCCAGCGCAGACAGCCAGTCAGACCAGTGGCTCATTCTGCTTTGGTGCCAAATTTCCCAAACAGCCCGTGTACTTCTTGGTGAAATACTTATAATAATTTTTCGCTGAAAATCAATCAAATGAAAGAAAAGAAAGAAGAAAGGGAAACATGTCGCTTCTTTTAGGCTGCACTGGGTAATTTTGCATATTGGCGCCTCCAAACGGTAATGAGAAGTAACTGTTGGGACACTTAGGGAAAGTTAGGTGTGGCAATCCCATTTTATACTTTAAGCCAATAAGATGGGTGTGTTTTTTATATAAATACTGTCTTGTCCAACACACATAAAAAGAAGAGGCTCTTCCAGTGACCTTCCTTTCCCAAGAAATTGAGCAATCATCACACAATCATATCAGGCCAAAAAGTCAAATCCCAATTCCATGAAATCACCCCAGTTAATGAAAACCTTAGAAATGTTTGATGTTTTGGTCCAGTGTGTAACATAGTACAACAGTATAAAGATATAGTACAACTATATCTACAAACTTTTTGTACAAACAAAAAGCAAAAAAACAACAAAAAACAAAGACAACACAAGAAGTCCAGGACAGAAACAAAACCATAGTCACACTACCATACATCCGGGGGATAACAGAACCGATCCAACGCATTATGATCAAACACAACATTGGCACGGCAATCAAACCACACACAAAACTACATCAACTTCTGGTACACCCAAAGGACAAAATCGAGGGGGAAAACAAATGCAACGTCATCTATGAAATACCATGTAACTCTTGCAATAACACTTACATCGGGGAGACGGGAAGGCCTTTTCACATAAGGAAAAAAGAACACCAGAAGGAGTGCGAAAAGGAAACAGCAACACGACTCACAAGATCCCAGAAAGAAACAGCTCTACGGGAAAACCTCAAATCTGCCATATCAGACCACTGCAAAAGAAATATTCATGTTATGGACTGGGACGGGGCAAAAATCATTGGAGTAGAACAACACAGACACAAACGCTGGATTAAGGAGGCGGTGGAGATCAGAAAACGTGCAGAGAAGGCCATGAACAGGGATGAGGGGGGCTTTATGCTCTCGCATGCCTGGGACAGCCTACTCCAGAAAAAGTAGTCGGGGGCC
>OMLF01018146.1:14769-33272 GCA_900302615.1 Holocentrus rufus
ACACAGAGGGGGATGTTAACCAGGACGGACCTCTCCTCCTCCAGCCTCTCGTACAGAGCCGTCAGGGCGTGGATCACCTCCACCACATCCATCACATGCTCCACCTGCTGCAGCTCCTGCTCCCGGAAAACCTCCCCTAGGCTGCCCAGCGCCACCAAATCCACTACGCACACACACACACACACACACACACACATACCAGCGCACATGGTCAGTGCACACATACACTGGAAAACACTCACAGGCATTAATGCACACAGCCTCTCTCCTACTATTTCATATCATGCCCCCCTGCACACACATTCACATTCAATTACATGAATTCAGACGCATTCATGCACCAGATACACACAAGCACATACCTGTGGTCAGGTATTTTGGAGTGTGTACATGTGTGTGGACACACATATGTGAAAGCCCGGTTTCCAGGAACCGTAAATAAAACATGGAGTATTGGTGATAGTCCATGTGTTTGTGTGTGTGTGTGCATTCACCAGCGCCAATAAGCTGCACAAAAGGCCAAGATGTCACTCTTCTAGCAGGCAACCTGTCATTGAAAACAATCATATTGTTTGAAGACCCGTCATTGGTTATGCATCAGAGATGGCAGCTCCGGCCAGAAGTCTCAGCCCCTCTGTTCACGCATGGAAGTGAAAATGGAGTTCATATTAACACTTCCACTGACCCCCCTAAAAACAGACCATCGTCAATTTCCTGTGGGCACTGACCCTTCGTTGTTCTCACTTTTAGTCAGAATTGTCCTCGTATTACAAAAAACGGCATTGGTGTGATTTAATTTATGTGAAGTGCTGTGAGAGGATTAATCCAAGGATCAGTCAGGGCTGCACTATCCTGCCTGTTCATGACAGATTTCAGTCCCTACAAGCTGTCCTGTCCACATAATAAGTGTCATAATGGGTTTGCAATTTCCCCAGAGCTGATTCCTCAATACCCCTGATGATACCACCAGTGAAAGACGCACTGATTATAGCGTGCATTTTCATTATTATTTGTATGTGCGAGGCAGTATCCTTTACTTGGTTTTATTCCTGTGAAGCGATGCTTTGTATTGTTTTCTTGATTGTGTGAAAACAGTCCAATCAACATCTACGCTGTCCAATAAACTGGTTGTTTTTCTCTATTGGCACGAGAAAATGCCACCAGTTGATTTCCAACTGAAGAACATTAGTTGTTTGTATTCTGGCTAGAAAAAATCCCCCATATTATACATCATGTATGCACTGATGTCATCCTATGGAAAAACAGTTCTTCTTATCTGTTAGGACATTATGGTATATATCAGAACAATGTAGTGACCAGTGTTAGTTTGCTACAAATTGCAGTGCATTGTGGGTATTTTATAGTGGATTATGTAGAGAATAAAATTTCAGATGGCCGATTCAGACACTAACAAGCTATAATAGTGGGCAATTTTGGACAAAGTCAAGGTTTTTTCTTTCTGATTCTAAGTCAGATGACTATTTTTTACATCATCAATAATTCGAGATCCTGATGAAGCAGCAGACAGTTGATGTTTAAATGGATATGAACTGTATTGTGAACTGTGTCCACCACATGAAGGTAAACTGAGAGTATTGGTTCGGAGATACAACAATGCAGTGTGCCCTACTGTGAGGGACCTGCGCAGGTTGACCAAAGATTCATCTGCAGAGAGGGAAATGAGCCAGATGTGGCATGTTGTTTCTCACTAATGCCATGCAGCTTGCTCTTTTCCCTGATAAAACAAATACCCTGCCTTCACCGTGTGTGACAGCTGGAGATGAGTGCGCAGTTGAGTGGAAGAAAATAAATCAAAGCACTTGCCATCTTTTTGTGATGATTTGTCTAATTCTTGTCTGGTATGTCCAGGGCGGTGGAAAGAGAGATGGAGAGAGAGACGGGGAGTGAGAGGGAGAGAAAGTGGGAGTGTATGGCACATGTGTGTCTGAGAGAGAAAGAGAGAAGAGAGAAGGGGAAAGAGACTGAGAGAGAGGGAGAAAAGAGTGAGTATGTGTGTTTGGACCAGCTGCACAGCAAATCTGTTTATTCTGCACAATTTGGCATCAAACACAACAGACTGCTGAGTGCCTGCTACTGCTGTGGTGCCCCATTAAAATGAAATTTATTGCTGCCTTAAGAGCAAGCCCGAATTACACATTTTTTCTCTCTCCACTCTCTCCTCCTCCCTCGCTCTCATTTGCACTTTTCCTTCTTCCCCGGCTGTGGTGATGCGAGTGGTGTGGGTTTTTTTTCCCTCCTTGCAGCAGCTGTCAGACAAGTCGTCAGAACGGCTCATTACAGGCCCAAGTGGGCAGGCAGGGTAGGCAGAGAACACCAGCATGCCCGCCTACCCATCAGGTGTCCCTGGCACCACCACCACCTCCCCTGTCACCTGAGAGAATGATGCTCAGACACCGAATTGAAAAGCGGCTGCCGTCCAGGCTCTGCCCGGTGCCAGCTCCCATGTCTATCTGTCAGCATGGTGGCATCTGATGCAGCTATCGTTCCTGTTCAGCATACAGGGCGTCCCACTGATACTGAGCAGCGCTGCGCTGAATGTATGATGTGTTTCTGTGTGACCTGCTTTGCATATACTTCCCTCTCACACTGTAAAAAAAAAAAAAAAAAGCCTCATTTTAAGACATTCCGTCTCATATTCAGTCTTTTGGTTTTCAAGTGAAAAATCTGCCAGTGGGATGAGATAATAATACTTGTTTCCAATGTAGTTTCACTCATTTTAGGAATTTTTCTGGGAACAAGTATGAAACAAGGCAGAATAAGACAAATTGGGCTACTGGTATTGAGAAAATGACGTTTTAGTCAAGAAAATTCTGGAAACAAGTTGACTAGCATCGGAAATAAGCGGGATCATCTCAGCCCACTGGCAGATTTTTTTTCACTTCTTTTAAGAAAAAAAAACATTATTCTAACACTTAATTCTAACACTTCATGAGACCTAAAATGGAGATTTCTTACAGTGCAGAGGCCAGTTACTTGACTGAAAAGTATGTGAGGGAGGACGCTGGACTTTGCACACCAACCTAAACAAGTGAGACAATCTTCTTGTGACTTGAAGGTGATGCTTGGGTGTTTTGAAAGCACAATTTAATATCTCATTTCTAGTTCAAATACACCAGAGTCAAACAAAGAAATAGGCACCTTCCAGATGACAGTCAACTAATTCCACCAATTTGAATAATAAAGTTACTTTTCTCGTTTTAAGTCTGCTTTTAGGATGCAGAATGTCGTCATGACAACCTGTTACCCATTTAGTTTCTGCGTACAACCAGCCTTTGAACTTAACACTGGAAAGAGAGCGTGAACTCCAGCCCTCAACCTGCTCCATAAATCTCCTCAGCCAATGATAAATTCATATTTAATGACCATGACCATCGTCTGGGAGGGAGGAGCATTCTTTCATTATTGCTTCTTTCCCCTGCTGCTTGGTTGAGATAATTGATTTCTCTGTGGTAACAAGGTATCGACCACGCACGGTAGCCAGCTAAGACGGGGGTTCGATTCAAAAGAGGGGTGGAGAGGAAAAAGAGGAGGGAAGGAGGGAAGGAGCGGGAGAGAAGATAGAGAGAGGGAGCAGCGGAGGCCAAACAGCCATATCATTATTTGTAGATAAAACATTCACTGGCTTTAGGTAGTTACAGAGTCCAGGTGATTGGACAATGTCTCTTGTTTTGCTTTGTGAGAGTTTATAGTCTACTATATAAGCCCACTATTGAATTTGAATTGGTATTTTGAATACCTTTGCATGCAAGCCTGTGTTATGTATTTAATTCACCAAACGGAAAGTATATTGATTGTTCAATCTGTCACATCATTTACTGAGTGTAAGAAAGAAAAATGGACTTTTCAGAGATGCACATGCTTAAATTATGGAATTTCAAAAAAACGAATCTAATCTAACAGCAAAACCTGACAAAATATGTGGACTCTGGGCAGTCAATATTTAATGTAACATCTAAAAAAAAAAAAAATTAACCAGGAGTCTGGCAGGAGACATGCAATGAGAATTTGTGGCTTACGGTTAGCCTGCTGTTTGACTAAGGTATTGATTATGTACACGATCAAATGGGTGAAATTGGCTGGAGTGGGATTCAGTTATTGAGTTGACATCTATGAGGTGCTCACATTATTGGCTCTGACCTAAAGCAAGCAATGCCCGAGACAGCCTCTAGATGCTACACAGCTCAGGTTTGACATATACTGCATCGACGTCATCTTCAATCAATCCGTCAATAACAACAGCAATAGCTCAACCTGTATAAATTGGACAGTGTATTAATCCAGCTTCCTGAGATGCAAATACTGTGATGTTGGTTTCTTCTGGCATTACCGCCTGCAGTTCACTGAATAAAGAGAGGAATTAAATAGTGTTGTTGTTTTGTGTTTACTAGCTTACATTGTAATTTATTTAAGAGCTCTTAATTGGACTAGTTACTCATTTGGCCCTTATAGTCCCACAGCACAGTGGCGCTCTATCACCGCACACTGGGGCATGGTGGGATATAGAGCTACAGAGACACACACACAGGCAGCTATTTGATGTCTGCAGCCGCTGAGTGTATGCTACTCCACTGTACAGCATAAATAAACACAGAATCCCCCAATGAGAGGACACGTCGACACACAGGAGACCTTATTTCAGGCTAATGAACTATTAATGTTGATTTGAAATTCAAACATTCTTTGAAGGGTCTTCTCTGCAGGCGTGCATGACTGTGTACATGTGTGTGTGGGACGGTAAGAGAGAATAAACTAATTTGGATGAACACTGTATACTACACTGTATTCCCATCTCTCCCCCAAACAGCCAGACCTGGATCTCAGAGGGCCTTTTGTGTAGCTGAAGCCCCGTGTTGAATGAGGCCGTATAAAATGTATGTCAATGGGTTCAGTCTGGCTTAGCTCTCTCCACAGTAACTGCTAATGGAATAACTATAAGATGTATAAATGATCCCTGCTTTAATTCATAATAATGTTGGACCTCATCGCCTGCCCACTCAGCCCAATAGATTATGGAGATAGCTGTAATGACTATTGGAACAATGAGCCAAATTGCATTATCATTCAGTGCCATGCCTGTCTTCAAATAACTGGCCGAGTGCTCTCGCCCTTTCACCGAGGAAGATCTTGAATAACAATGGTCAACATTCAATTTACACTAGGAAAATGAAGATGGAGAGTGTTAAACATGAATGAGGTTTTGGGCCGCATGAATATGGCATTAATAACATCATATTCACAGTTAATATAGTAAAACTAATCCATGTCAAGATGTTGGCTTTTTTTATTTGGTTGAATTAGTGGTAACAAAACCCATACATGGTATATGAGTCTCACGTGCTCTGAGCCTTCATCTCCTGCACCATTACAGCAGGGCTCCTTGCCCCATGTGCCCATCTCATGCATGAACAACACACACACTAAGACAAAGGCCTTTTGATGTTTTATTTTTAGCCCAACCATGGACTTTTGTGCGATCTTATTTGAGCTCGAGCAAAGGAATGCATTTCAATTCAGTTCACATGATCATCAGTGCAGCTAACATCAGTGGTGCAGATATTACACTGCAGAAATATAGCCATAAATTGTTAAAGATGTGATATAAAGAAGCATACAATGTAGCGCTTGAGGCGTCTTAAACCTCAAAATACAATATTTTCCTAATAGCTAGCATAACATAATGTATTTGGCATTATGAGTAAATAAAGTGAATTAGTATTTGTCGACATAAACATTTTCCACCCTAAAGAACTAAGATCACTTAAACTTGACAAGTCATCAAAATGTAAAATCTGGAGTTGATAAAGGTGAAGGTGAGGGGTCTTGTGGAAGAAAGAGGTGTTTCTGGTTCATTGGTAATAATGTAAAAAAAAAAAAAAATCCTCTGGTTACAGAATTTAAAAAAAACAAACAAACAAGAAACAATGTGTAGGTCTATATAAAACTACTCCATAATTTACCATTCACAAATTATGGCTCCAGATTTTACTTTGTGATGACCCCAGGTCAGGTCCAGCTTTCTGGCATAGTAAAATGTTGACTGGCCTGGGAATAACAATATTCTAAACTCAGTGGTACTCCCCTTTAATTAAATTTCAAATGATTGTTCATTCATCAACATGAGGGGTGTCAGTAATACTGACTGAATCAGTACATTAAATAAATCCTCTTCATAGGCCAAAGCAGGCATTATCAAAAATGGTGCAATGGCAACCTCTTGTGGTATATATTCTAAGGCAGAAAATACATATACAGGTTTTTCCAGATACAGTGCAAAACGGTTCCCATTCAGTGTCAGTACTCACATTGCAAACCTGTAAAAAATAACCATACATTATAAATTGTCATGATTTGCATGCCTTCTCTGCCATAATTCACATAAACATAAATATAAAACAAAATATAAAATCATGAAAACAAATAAAATGTGAGTTTCCCGGAAAATATCAAGGCAACCAAAGTCACAGGAAGAGCATCCATCCCTGTGGTTATAACCACAGGATGAAAGATGCCCAAATGCCAAGGAATGCATAGTTTGACCTTCATCATGTAAAGTGTTCATCACAAAATAGCAGACAACGGCCCTTAGATTTATGGCCAGCTCAGTCATAAAAAAAAAACCTTATAACCTTATCACAGTCACAAAGATGTTACCACAGTTTTGGTCAATAAAAAGTCATTATTAGTCAAAGAAAAAAAATATACATATACTAAAATGCACACATCTCTTTTCAAAGGAAAAATCTAAATGGAAACTTGCTTAAAATAAGAGAATACAAAACTTGGTGTTAGAAAATCGTTATAAGCTAAAATTGCACATTAGTTTTCCCACATGATTATGCACATTTTTAAAGTAGTCTGTTATTGCTGTAAATAACCCAAAAGTACATTACAGGTGAGTTTTTTTCTTTTTTTTCTCCTCTTGGTCTCTACTTCAGCTGTGGAGAAGCGAAGAAGCTGACCTGGCGATTGGAGGTAGGTGTTGGTTTACTCTTGCTCCCAAATCTGGAGGATGGGAGGGGGCAGAAAGTGAATTATTCTGTTTAATAACATTGATTTTGTAAACAAAACCTCAGAACTATAAAACCTAGTGCTTAGCAGTAAAAAAAACAAAAAAATCTATTCATTCTGGTATGTATAATCAGAGTGATGGGACCCACACAGAGACAATGAGTCAGTGAGTGAGTCTGTGTGTGTGTGTGTTGTGTGTGTGTGTGCGCACTCACATGGTGGTGCTGGAGAGGGTTTGCATCATGCGCTGGGACAGTGAGCTGGAGGAGGGTGTTTTGCTCATCACACGGTGCTCTGGAGTGGTCACTGGTCCCAGCATGCTCACTAGAGAACCATTCATGATAAATAACGTCTTTAACCACGCCAGTTGCTGCTCATAAACTGAGGCTTCAAAATCTCCCTCGAGTTATTATTAGCAGACCAGAATGATCCTTTGATAGGTAATGAATTATGGAACAAATGAGGCGGAGCTCTATTCCATAACAGAAAAAGAGTCTACCTTGTTTGTCATTGTCTATACAAGTCTGTACAAGTGTTATTTTTTGTTAACCATGAAATTAATGCAATTTTAAAAAAAATTTAATCTCATACTACCAATTGTTCTGTAGCAATGTCTTTAAAATTTTCTTTACTTTCTGTCCCTTTCTGTGATTTACCTTTGTGGTCTGGAGTTTTCATGTGCTGAGCGTTGTCCATGGCTGTTATTTCTGGATGGGCATACTGGCTCCAGTAGCTTGCTGGGATAGTCAACAAGCGTTCTATGATCTGGGAACATATAAACAAATCCAGGACTCGTAGTGAATATGTGAATTTGAATCAAAAGTCTGGTCACTTGGCTGTATAAACTTCAGTTCACATTCACTTAGCTGCAGGGATAACAGGACCAGGATTAGTATTCATGTTCTGTGCTACTTTAGAGACATGGGTCTAGTGCTGTGAACATTTTTAAGTGGAACAGTTATTTTTAAGAAATACAGTAGTTTATTAACATCCACTGCATGTTGCGATCAACCAAACTCTCCTACCCTTGGCTGTCTACTGGTGTCATGAAGGATGGTCATAGGATCTGGGTCAGGAACAGCATGACCCACAAGGGTCGGGCCAAACACCCGGGCCAGATTGTTCACATCCATTTTGTTGTCCACACACTGGGACACCCTGGGAAGAGAAGGAGAAAAATTTGATCACAATATGATAAAATATGATACAATACAAATTTATTGTCCCACTACAGTGAAATCTGCCTTTGACTTATCTGTGCTGCTTACGTGAGACAGTCTAAAAAACATTTGCACAAGTTTGAAAACAGAAAATATGAACACTAACACAAAACATTTTTTTTTGATGAAGGTCAATGTGTGACAAAATACCATTATATATGAAGTACTGTGGTGCTACACACATGCCCTGCCCTACAAATTGTACTCTCCATATGTAAGAAAACATGTTTGCTTGGCACAGACACCAGCACAATTATTATACATATTATCTTTTACATAATACATATCATTTTTTTTCAGTGAAAATGAAGCTTATAGTGCAAAAATTATGATTTGCTCTAAAATCGTCGTATTGCAGTCACAATATCTGTCAAAACAGTTGCAATATGATTTTTTTTACCCTATCGCTCAGCCCTAATGGTAGCCTGGGTCACGATAGTGTAGCACCATCAGGAGAAACCAAGACAGCTAGCCATTAAACCTTTACAAGGGTAGAAAGTGGGCTTCTGCTGTATTTCAGAAAGTAGGTGCTAATAGCTGGCATTACTAAGCCCACTTGTTTACTTTGAGACATCTGAACTCAACTGCTGCTGGTCCACATAGTTTTTAAACCAATGGAGTTAGTTAAGTACATGGGAGAGGAAAAGAGGATAAAAAGGAAAGAGTCTTTGCATCTTTTGAATGCCAGTTATGAGAATTGCTTACTTCTGCAGATGGATCATCAGGCAGGCCAGAGAGTCTCGATTGGGTTGAGGCAGCTCACTGATGGTCTGGTACAACATGGCAAGACTGTTGCCCTCATCCGGGATTTCTGTCAGCAAATTAAGACAAATCATGATGCACATCCTGGTAGCATCTCTCTATTCCATACAGCAACCAATGCCTATTATTAATTTAAAGCCAAGTTCCTCATGAGGAATAATGACGACCAGTTTGTGGATATGTCAGTCTTCTACGGGGATTAATTCACTATCTCATGGACTAACCAGCTGCCTCCATGAATGCTTTGTTGAGGTTGAAGGTGAGAAGCGGCTCTGGAAGATTCCTGAAGAAATCTTTCAGGACTCCTGTGATGATGTTGATGTCCTCCACTTTACTAAGGGGAGGCAGCGTTTTCCCTCGAAGAAACTTCTCCTTCAGCTCTTTGACCAAGCGGTCGTTGCCGGAGACACGGTACAGGCCGACCTGTGACAAGAAACCAGGCCTCATTATGTGGCTGCTTGTGACACCATACTGATGAGATAATGAATTAGACTAAGATGATCTCCGATCTCCGATCAGGCAAGTAAAAGATGAAATTGGCAGGTAAACAATGACTTGAATGAAGCCAGTCTCACCTCATGCAGTCCCCTTTGTTCTATCTCCTTGATGCAGTAGATCACCAAGGCTGGGATCATGGGGGAGGTGACTGGAGCAAAGTCAGCCAGGGTGGTCTATACACAGGACACATCAGTTGACTGTTCAATCAATCAAAATGAAAGTGATAGCATTCCATGTAGCACTAAAGCGTGTAGTACCTCTGTATCCTTGATGGGGGTGCTAGCAGCAGCAGGGTTGCAGGGCAGTGGACAGCGGTCGCGACACTCTGGATGGGTCACCATCCTACAATCCTGGCACCGGAGGAACACCTTGCCAAATTTGGTCCTTCTTCCACATGGTGCACAGAACTCTGACCTGATCACCTTTGTGTGAGGCGGGGAAAGAGAAGAGAGTCAGACTGGACTCAACACGTTGATCCACCCAGTATTTATACAGTTAGTACAAACAAAGATATGGTTCAAACTTGTAACACTATATGTCAGTAGTTAAGTGTGCGATCATACTGTTTTGGGGATGAACTGGTGTTTCTTTCCTCCCCCCTTGGCTTTGGGGGTTCTGAATGGGGGCGGGGCATCTGAGACTGGCGTGCTGGGAGCCTCGCTGGCAGTCTCAGACTGGTCAGTAGTGGTTGTATCACCCCACACTGGAGCAGCTATAAATACAATCAAATACTGGTTGAATTCCAATATCAGCGTAGCAACTCAACAGACAATTTGGTTCAACCATGTATTGAAATATTGTTTCATGTTAAATTGGTTTCAGTGAGGTCAGGGTGGTGTTCCACAAAGCAGGATTAGCAAGTTAGCCACATAACTTTAAAAAGTGTTGTAAAATATCTATTTTGTTTATTATAAGTAAACATCAACTTGGATAACTCAACCATATTCCTAAACCTAATACTGACGATTTGTTTTACAGATTGAAATAACTATTACCATGATATAGCATAATCTTTTCCACAGATATCTGATTAATTTTAAAATCCTGCTGTGTGGACTCCCTGGTCACATCAACAGGACCAGAATAAAAGGTCTAGAATATTCTCACCACTCTTCCTCTTACTGCGTGTCCAGTAAGGCACGGTCTCAATGGTGGAAACAGCCTCCACTGGACCACCGTTGACAGGGACAGTGATGGTGGTTTTGGCCACCACAGACTCATTCACCTGAATCATACGAAACAAGTATCTCATGCAAACTTCAGCAAACTAATGCCCAGTTTAGTTGGTTTAGCTAAAAGCAATCATCTGATCTTACAACAGAATGACATTACGATCGAAACAGAGTTAACAGACAAAGATGTTTTTGTTTTTTTTGGACACCAAAGTTATAGAGCATAGGGCGCTCTAGAGGTCAGTATTACCCTCTCTGATGTGCGTCCAGTGGAGCGAGGTTTTTTCACAGCTTGGGGAGGAACCTCAGACAGTTTTCTAGAGGAACGCTGAGGATGAAAAAAGAATTTAAGACTTTCTCTACACTTGACTCCTGGAAAATTGCTAGCAAACCTCACATGTGCTCAAGTGTTGACATACAGGACTGAAAACAGTAACAGCCTGTAATCCGAATCCAAAACATCACTTAATCATGAGTATGAGCATGGGAACATCTTAACAAAGAGTAACTCACTCTTTTCTGGCGTTTCCGAAGTCTCACAGTCCTCATCACAGAGGAGTCCCAGTCCTGGAGAAAGCATAGTAGGCTTACTTTAAAAGGCCAATAAATAATTGGCTTCCCATATTGAACGCTGTTGGCCTAGTACTGACTTAGTGGCTTTGTCTGCATGGTGATTTATTAGGCCACGGACATGTCTCTAATTTTTGTTGGAGCTTTTAACACGACCTGACAATATGTTACAATTAATTATGTTTTTCTTTCTTTTAATAAATTTAAAGAGTAAAAGTGGTTGTTAAAACAGCACAATTGTAAAACCAGTTACAATGGGTTTAGAAAGCTCCATAAAGAATTATTTGTGTTTATCAGCAAAACTCTTGGCAGAAAAAGATGTTAAATAGATTCTATACTGCATCTTTGAAACAGTGGTTATCATTAGTATAGAGTGCAAAAGACCTAGTAAAAATGTAAGGAAAAGGGTTTACATACCAGAGAGTCATCAGTTTGGTCATAGCTGATGTCTGACAGCAAGGAGCCTGATTCATCAATGGTGGTTAACCTGCAAGACAGATCAGAAACAGAACTTCATCTACCTGTTTGCAGCACTTACTAGCTGGAGTCATATACATCATATGATTTCTATGGCTGGAAATTGGCATTATTTTGGAATCGGGGATTAATATTTCAGGTTTTGAATTCTGTTTGGCCAAAGCTGACATATCAGTAATGTTGCTATTCCACTTTTCATTCTTAGCTTTCTGTGAGCAAAGCACAGCAGTGGTACACCTCTAGCTGTTCCACCACTTGATTACGGGGTTCTGACCTGCGGCTGGAGTTGAGGTTAGCTTTAGAGGCCTGTGCTGCCTGTGAGTGGGCGCTGAGGAAGGCCAGGGCTGAGCGCTGTTCTTCACTCAGATGGACACTGCTGGTGTTGTTCTCTGAGATCAGCAGCTCCCGGATCAGCTGCAGCTGGCGCTCCTGTAGCCACAGAACGACAGGTGAACAGGTGCACTCAAAAATAAAGTCTCAAACTCACAGACATTAAACAGAGAACAGGCAATATTTAGTGATAACAATGAGTGAGCAATTTATAATCAGCCAAAAAATATTCATGAAAAGCTTTAGCAGTGACCTATGTTCATCAAAGTTAGTCATAAACCATTACTAAACACATTTGGTTGCTGGCATCATCTAAAATTAACTTTATTCATCTTAGCTTGTTTGCTTTTCCTGAAAAGTTATGCACCAAGCCATAACAAGGGAAAAGTTAACTTTTCAGCTGCATCATTGATGCTAAACAACTACACAAGGTTATATGATGTTATGTAACGTGTGAACTCTGTGGTACCAACCAGCTTCTCATAGTCTGCCTCAGCCTTCTGCCGACGGCGGATTTCAACATCCACCTGGTTACGAGCATGCTTTAATTTGACCTCCAGGGCTCCTCTCTCAGTCTCTGCTTTAGTGAGCACCTCTTTACAGGCACCCAGGTCCCCAGCCACCTTCAGCCACTTTTTACGGCATTCTTCAAAGTTCATCGCCATCTGGATGAACTCTGAATAAGACACAGGAAGAAACTGTTTGCTGTGCAGGAACACATCCTGGCCTTTGTAGTGGTTATGTGTATTATGTCTCCTTGGTTTTCATTACTGTGGCAATAAACACCTTCAAATAGGAGGCAAGAAGAAAGGGTGCCTTGATCTAATCTGACTAGAGAAACAATAGTTCCTTTCTCTTCGTTGAAATGGAAATGCACTACATTATCTGGACTACTTGGCATGGAAATTTCTATGCACCCCACAGACACATTCGACCCCCAGTTGTGTTTAAGGCTGTATCATCAACTTCCGTAACATATCTGTAGTCTAGCCTTGTCAACCTTTACACCCTGAATACTGCTTCAGCATACAGAACAATTGTCTGGGGCTAATAATTCATTGCACCAGTTTCATAGATTTTGGAATGGAAACAGCCGAAACTGCATCCAGCTTGACACAGCTGACACAACTCGCTCTTTTATATTTGTCAAGACTCCTGGAGATGTGGGAATAACTCACGTGGTTCAATGCCCTCATTCAGGACGTCTACATGGGCTCTCAGACTCTGGAACTGGTTGTGCAGGTTCAGCACAGGCGACTCCATGGTGTCCTACTGTAGCTGGGTTAGTAATGTAAGGGGGAAATGGGTGATTTGGACGATAACGCTACTATGAGCGACATTTTGAGTCATACTTTGCTGTTAGCAGTGTTTCCCCTGTAAGTTTTATGCAGCTGTGCTTAAGGCGATAATTCTAGATTTGTCCCATATCTGTCACTGTTTAGGTATAACTATGTTATGTTTAACACTGAGGTTTTAGTGACAAAAATATTTTGAATCGTAATATAATCATTACTTTTACAACAATAGCTGGTAAGATTACATTATAATTTTAATGACACACGTTTTCTTGCAGTGGTGGTGCATCACTGCTAAAAGAAAATATTACAGAGGAAACACTGCTGTTAGTGCTGAGATAAGTATACAACTTAGCTAAATCTTGTGAATTACAGCCAACGTTAACACCTTTTCATTCTGAGAAAACAATGTATTCGTTATCCTCTATTTTTGTGTATTACTCTTATATAAAAAGAAAACTAAACGAACTGTCCTTGGTTCCCTGTGCACTGCACTTACACGTTTGAATAGCAAGGTTGATTACTCCAGTGAGGCGCTATTAGCATGCTAGCATTAACGTTAGGTAGGTAGTTCGTTGACGTATTGTTAAGTTACACTAGGCGAGAAAAAGTAAAGCACACTCAAGTTACCTGTGCAGTTACCTGGCTGACATGTAACAATACCGGCGTCCGATGTTAAAAACAAAAGTCAAAGACACAAGCTGTTTCAACCCCTCGGGTTCGTAACATGAGCTCAGAGAGGGGAGAGCCACACCTGTATTGCAAAAGTTTCTTCAAAAGTTCAAAATCAGCGCCGCTTTTCTTCTTCTACGGCTAATCTGGAAGAAGGTGGAGCACTCTGGCGCCCCCACTATATCCGGAAGTGTAACTGCATTTTAGAGAGCAGTGGCAGTTCCCAGTGGTTCCCAAACTGGGGTTCGGAGACCGCCAGGAGTCCTTGAGGGGGTTCCAAATGTTCCTCAACGTAGTGAGAACCTGTTCAGTATTATTACTATATAATTAATATATTCATCAGAAATTAGCACAGATTCACATATTCATCAGAAATTAGGTCGTAGGCTGTCGGCTTGCAGCCTCATGCCTACGACCGAATCACAGCCGTGCTGATATACAGTATAACAGCACTCCCTCTCGTGTGATATTGCTTAATCAAGTATAAACAGACATGAAAACTCTATCCCTGCATCAAAATGTTTATCAAATGGGGGTCTGTGGTTTGCATGAAAAAGTTTGGAGATTGCTTTATTTGAACTGTCATCTTCTAAGGCTTCTGTGTCATGCTGGTTCAGCTCTGAGGGCATCATTTTTTGTTTTCTTTAAACTTTGGGTCTGTAATGCCCTATGATACTGTAGGGCTATATACTTGGACTTATACATCATACATATTTCCCACAGTGAAATCAATCAATATGGTGACTTAAGTTTTGGAAATATTGACTATTTATTCTCGTAACCTGGTGAGTTGAATTACAGTGAGAAAATAAGGGGGTGGTTTCTTGAGGTGAAACAGACCAATATCTGTCCTGTTTGCTCTCATTACTAAGTATCAATCATGCAAGAGGTCAATACAGTGTGAATTATGTGCGAAATCCTGAAACTCTGAGTAATAATCAGTGACTGTGTGTCCTGTCGAAGTGAGCTTGGCACATGGGATGCACCCCACAGCATCATTAATCAGCCATGGGTGGCATATCTGGGTGCAGCAGCAGCCCTGCTGTGCTACATTTAGAGAGAGGAAAATAGGCACAAACACACACACACACACTCACACGCACACGCATGCATGCACACACACTCACATACACTCACGCAATGAGTAAATGTATTGCACATAATTACCCATTAATGTGTCCATAACACATTAGCATATTATAAAAGAATTCAACAGTAAACTAGAACTAATTTGCACTTTTAAATGCATACAAGCTTACAGAGTATTGGCAGCCTGATTTAACATTATGCTTGCCTCCCAAACAGTGTGTGTGTGTTTGTGTGTGTGTTCTCAGCACTGCAGGTCCATTAGAGTTGATTTGAGATAATAGGATCTGTCAGTCAATATGTGCTCCCTGTCTTTATCAATAATTCATCTCTATACATACATTTCCTCCAGTCACGGATCATTTAACTGCCAGAGTCCTCTTTTTACACCAATCACTGCCTGCCTTCTGTTGGACTGACTGGACAATTATCTCTATCTGCAAGTGTAATTTGGCATCAACCAAAGTGTGTTGCACAAATAAATAAAAAAAAAGTCAGTAAATAATTATTTTGGCAAAACAGAGCAGTTTCTTGCAAGAGATAATTGTCTTTGTTTACCTTGATGTTTTTAAGTGCATAATTATAACACAGTACAATTAGGTCTCAGTTTATTATTTTTCAGGTCAGACAACATAAATGTCGCATCACCGCCTAGCTTGTTCAGACAGGTAACTTAGGTCAGTGATAACCTGCATTATTACACATTGTCAGTGTGCTCAAAAAGCCTTGCACGTCACATTCTAGCACAGTTTCACCTGCACATCATTTACATTAATAACTAACAAGCTTTAAGACAGAGTGTTTCACCTGAATAATGAGTTCAATGATTTTTTGCCATCTTTCTAAAAGGTGCATGTGTATATCCAAATTTCATAAGTGCAACTCAGGAGTGAAAAAGTAGTAGGAGGCCCTAATGCACAGAGGGTTCAGAGGCAAGCACCACCAGATTGTGCTGACTACAAGGTTAGGATTCCCCAATGGCATCACTGGAATGGTAATGGATCAGCAAGCAGCCTCATGGGGACCACTTGGCAGACAAACATCTACTTAGGAGGATGCATTGCAAAAAGCGCCCATCCTCTTTACATCCTGTATACATTTGTCTACACAAACTATGAGCGAAGTTTTGAAGGTCTGAATACACAAAAACAAAACAAGGATTTTGATATTTTCTTTCAACTGATATCCACAGTTTCCAATGCACGTTTGGTCTATAATATACCTCATGCATGGAGAGTCTATTTCAATAACGACTGGCCAGTACAGTTTTTATAAAGAACATTGTTTACCAGCTAAATAACTAAGACCTTTATTATTAAAAAATGACGATATGACCGGAACAGATGAAAGTTGGCCACAAATGTCAGTTCAATTATGATACGAGTTAATAGGATGTTCTTACAAAATGGAATGTTACTCCACTGGCAAAACTACATTCACCATCTGTCAAGAACATTGGCTGAATGTGTTGATAGAGTCTACAGGTATGTGAAAGGATCTGGCACAGTGCTGTAGAGAAAGATCTGGCCAAGTGAGACTAGTGGAAAGATAATGGGCACATGTGCACTCCAAACATCCCATCAATTTGATTACACATGGAATCTCCCACTCAAAGAGTGTTTACTGGAAGAGGCTCTCTCTTTCCTTCAGTGCTCGAGGGCCAAAACGTCAACAACAAGGTAGAAAAGATTTTTATCTTTCATTTCACGAAACCTGACACTCGGTAAACACTCTGCAGCACAACTCAAACACATTTATGAGTGAACTGAACAGCTGATATTTTCCAGTCTGAATGATGGGAGGGAAATCTCTATAAAATATTACTTTTATTGATGTAAGCTTGTTGCAGCACTGTATCATGTTGCTTAAATGAGGCATAAGAACATTACAGCTAAAATCAGAAAAAAGCATCTGTTTGGCAGAACCCTGTACTTATTAATAAACAACAAATATATATTGATAAAACAATTATCTTAAATAGAAGTGAAATAAGCCCTGTTATGTTCTCAAGAGAACAGCTAAAAATCATGGGTACAAAGAGTCAGGCAGTGCTTAAGGCTGAAGCTGATTCACAATGCATTTATAACAGTGTTTCTCGGAGAAAAGCAGACAAAAGGGAAAAACAAAAGGAAATGAGACATTTTTGCATTGGCTCAGTAAATCTAGTTTCCCTGTGCGCTCTCAGAGCTGTATCACAAATATTTAACACATCCATCCGTATTTGCTTTCTTCGTATAGCCAGTTGAAAATTAACATGAACATAATTATTAAATAAGTGAACATAAATATGATGGAAAAAAACTTTGTAACTGCATGAGGGAAAAAAAAATAAAATAGGTTAAAGGCCGATTACTCCCATTATTTATTTATTTATTTATTTTTTTGAAGCTATCCCTGATAGTACCATATGAAGAAAAGTGTCTCAGTGATATCTCAGAAGCAACTGTCTTCCCTCATCTGCTAATGTCCATGGATTTAAGAGCATAGCAATGGTACAGAAATGAACTTTTTGTAAATTAATTTGGAAAGCAAATATACAATTCAGGAAGAGGCAAAAAAAAACCTCGATGATAATGTGGGCTTTAAGTAAGGGTTTTCATGAGCTCATGGTGCAAATGGGAATGACAATGATGAGAATGATCGTCACTACAGTAGCAATGAGTGCGGCCAGCTTGCAGGCTTTGGCCCGGCGGAGGTCGGCCTCCTTACGTCTGAGAAGAGCATCATAGCCTGGAGTATAGATGTCCTCCATCCAGAACTCCATGTTGTTGGGGTTCAGAGACTCCTGGCCCTAAGGAGTTGAACGTAGTGTTATTAAAAAAAAAAAAACGATCAAAGCAGATATAGACTTGTAAGTACTAAGCCCAGTCCTGGTCTAAAATGTATATTCCAGTGGAGATTTAAAAGAATTCCACCCTTAGATACTCTCACACTGTTATCACCAATCTGTGATGTTCTATGATGAAGTGTTGTAATCTACATTTTGTTGTATCCACTTTTCCTCAACCTGCCTTTTGCACTTCTACTTCACTTATTGATTTCTCACAATTCCCAGAATGCCTCCCTGAGAACAACCTTTTACATCTAGATGGAGGGAACAACAGAATTGGCAATAGCAATAACAGTAACAAGAGCAGGGCAAGTATTTTCAGTCAAGCAAAATCAAGTGCTGTGCCCCACAAGAGCAGGGCAAGTATTTTCAGTCAAGCAAAATCAAGTGCTGTGCCCCTTATTCAAAATGCATGTCTTGTGGCTGCATTGCATTCTGGTCTATTTATGCTTCTGTCAGTGGAGAAATAGGCACCACCTCTTGTGTGATTCTCCCTGTACAACTCTTGGATTTTGGTGCAGAAGCAGTTCGTTTTTGATTCTGAAGGCCTGATAACAAAACC